>VZTY01022232.1:83998-111084 GCA_013400935.1 Turnix velox | reverse complement strand
AATAAAACAAATTAATTAAAAATGCATTTCTTACTTATTTATGATTATAAAGTGAAAAGGAATATTATTAGAACACAGGGGGGTATAGAGGGAAAAGTGAGAGAAACTGTACCACAAAGAAAGGCTAACAAAATACAATTCTAGATGGCAGACTGATTCATACATTCATAAAGCCAAATGATGATGTAAAGCAGCACAATTCAGATCAATTATTTTTAAAGACTGAGCTGTCAGCTGATAGTTTCCTCCAGCATCCTCCATAGCACAGAAAAAATACCTATGTCTAGTTTATTTAATATTGGTTTTGAATTTGTGATTTGGATGATCTGAGGCTATTGCCTAAATTTTTATATCAATGATTCTAGATTTCAAAAGCTTTCCAGTTTTTTATTCCAGGGATGGGGGAAATTCAATATACCCCTGGATGAACTGCACCACTAATTAAACTACTGTCTGATATGAGCATCTTGCCTCTGATGTAACATAGTCTTCAGCTTCCTGTACTGAATTTAGATGTAGTAATAGATGTAAAAATGTAGATCTATTTCTAGTTATAGTTTTTGAGTCTTCACTGAGTGAACCAGTGCTGGAGACGCTGCTTTGGGATCAGGGCCTTAATTTTCAAGGTGGCACCACATAGTGATCTCAGCTGAGAGCCTGTTAATTCTCCTGGAATTCCTTTCTATGAAAAAAAAAAAAAACCCAAGCAAAAGAGGAGATGCAAGATGTAGACATATCTCCTGCTCTAAGTTTTAATATTGTAATCAAATGTACTCATACAAAAGGAAATGAAAAAAAAAAATGCACCCAAACCAATAGGAATGCTTGACTTGAAATTCAGTATTTACCATCAGGATGGTGTTGATCATTATCAGGGCTTTATTAACTTACTTGAAGAAGCCCTAAATAATATGCTTGAAGACTCATTGCCCAAAATAAACTATAAATTAAGTAGAAAAGACCCGATGGGAAGAACCCGATTTAAACACATGCTTAAGTGAGTTGTCAATTATGGGGTTGTTTCAGGTCAGTAAATATCCCTGACTTTACCTGAATTACCCTTTGCTTTTGATTTCTGCTTTGGAGGACCCTAGACAACTGTTGTCTGCACAAAGCACTAAAAAACATCCATTCAGAATAAAATATATGTGTGATAGATTTAAAATACTTATCAGTATGTAAGATACCGAGGAAAAGAATTAATTCTGTTGCCCTGTCATTGTAATAATTTTATGCATTAAACACATCCCATTCTTGTTAGGAAAAATTAGATATTATAATATTTTTTGAGCTTGCATAATGCAATACTTAGGGAAAAATATGCATGCTAGCTGATAATAGCTTCAAGAATAGGTTTTTTTCTTCTTCTTTTTTCCTCTTTAAAGGGGATTAATCTTACTTTTTCTGGTGCTTAGTATCCAAAGACAATAATGTGTACAAAATCAAATGAGATTTACTTATGAATTTTAAAAGAAAAAATGGTTTGGGAATAAAGTTATGAAAATAAGGTCAACTGCCTGCAGTGAACAGCATTAAGATCAAATCCAGGACAAGCAAATAAGCTCAGCAAGAGAGCAGTCATGAAATTGCTTTTACACAATTATTACATTTCCAAATTTGCAGGATGAATAATTAATAAAAACAAGGTTTAGGGATTTATGCATGGATTAAGAAAAAAAAGGTAGGCAGATAAGAGTGTTTTGAGTTTATGAGGAGCTGTTCAAGACTAGGCTGGACAAGGCACTGAGCAGCCTGGTCTAGTGGGAGGTGTCCCTGCCTATGGCAGGGGGGTTGGAACTCGATGATCTTTGAGGTCTCTTCCAACCGAAACTATTCTATGATTCTATGATTCAGATCACCTGCAACATGCAGGCAGCCATGGAGCTGTGTATTGAGTCATAGAATGGTCTGGGTTGGAAGGGACCTTGAAGATCATCGAGTTCCTACCCCCCTGCCATGGGCAGGGACACCTCCCACTAGACCAGATTACTCAGTGGTTTGTCCAGCCTACCCTTAAACATCTCCAGAGTGGGGGCATCCACAACCTCTCTGGGCAACCTGTCTCAGTGTCTCACTATCTTTGTAGTAAGGAACTTCTTTCTTATATCCAGCCTAAATCTTCCCTCTTCCAATTTGCCTCCTGCACCCTATTAAAAAGTCCTACCCCCGCCTTTCTGTAGCCCCCTTCAGGTATTTATAAGCTACCATGAGGTCCCCCCAGAGCCTTCTCTTCTCCAATTTGAACAGCCCCCAACTTCTTCAGCACTGGACACACCTGTCCTCTCCTGTATCCACCTCATTGCATACTTGGTTGAAGATAAGGCTTAGATAAGGGAAAAAGGTGTAATCTCTATTATTGTCATACTGAGATACTAAAAGCTTTGGCTTCTAAGAGCTTCAAGATAGGGACAAGGAAAATTTGAATGTGAAAGAGATCTCAGCACTTTTGCAGAGAAATCTTTGTTTTAGGACTTTCTTAAGTGATCTTAATTTTTGCAGAGAATTTGATGTTCCCCCTTCAGAGCTCACTTCAGATGATTCAACATTCACTGTTAAAACATTTTAGTTGATTTTTGTGGGGTTTTCAGAACACTTCTTTCACCCTCTCACTGGGGAGGCTGCTGATGGTCATTGCAACTGATTAGAGAAGAAGTAATAAATTTTTTCTGTCTCTAGAGCTCTTTCAATCTAAGTAAAGGAATTATTCATCTTCACATTTTCAAAAGATGAAGATCTTCTGAAATATCTTGGCAATTTATCTAAACCTCTCTTGCCATTGTAATCACCTCAGACTGCACTGTTTATCACATCTAAATTATCCTTTTATGTATTACATTCACTGCAAAACTATAAGAAAACTCTTTGACCTAAATATAATGTATCTTTTTAAATATGAAAGTGATGTGGAACATACATATCCAAAAGTGGTTCATGCATGCTAAATACAGATCAGATATAGAATATGAAAATAGGAAAAACAAAACCTCCAGTTTTTCCATCACCATTTTTCAGGGAGAAAACTTCCAGGAGCATTTTTAACATAATATCGGATGGGAGGACTAGGAACAATGGATATAAATTAGAGGGGGATAGATTTAGACTAGACATAAGGAAGAAATTCTTTACAGTGAGGGTGGTGAGGCACTGGAACGGGTTGCCCAGGGAGGTTGTGGATGCCCCATCTCTGGAGGTGTTCAAGACTAGGCTGGACAGGGCACTGGGCAGCCTGGTCTAGTGGGAGGTGTCCCTGCCTATGGCAGGGGGGTTGGAACTCGATGATCTTTAAGGTCCCTTCCAACCCTAACTATTCTATGATTCTATGATTCTATGATTTCTCCTTGACTAGAAATGTCTTATTCTTACTTAGGAATTTTTTTAACAGTCCAATCCAACTTATTATGACAGTAGTGGCAGTTTTTCAGTCTGCTTTGGTGGGACCTGGATTTTCATTTCACAGCTAATTCCCATGAACAGATCCAGCACAAGTCCTACATATCAGGTAAGCCCTTGAGCTCTTACAAACATGGCTCTAATCCAAATTTTGGGCCTGACAAAGGCCTCATAGAAGTCACAGAAAAAATAATTACCAGGGAATCCAATTCTTTGTTTGAGAAGGAGTGCCAGACAGCTGGTAATGTGGGCTTGACCTGTCTCTACTGAAAAAAATGCAGCTGGAATGAGCATCCTGATGCTCATACATTCTGCCATTAGACAGAGAGGCTTCCAGTCACAGATGATCACCAAAGGCTAAAAACAAGCCTTTCTTATCTCACCTCAAGCACTGGCTTGTTTGTTTTTGGAGTTTTATTTGAAGTCACAGCCATGCACTCCGTCGACACTATTTCTAAATGGAATAATTGATTTTGGTCATCTTTGAAAAATTCTCATGCTTTTGTAAACCATATCAATATAACAACCAAATAAATCAACAAAAGATCAATCTTCTGCAGAGGGAAGCCTCCTCCCTCTCTGCTACCCACTGAGATATCAGCTGAACAGAGATCAAAGAGGGACATGTACCCGGAACCAACTACCATGGGAACCAGAAGAATAATCTGCAGGTGGAGGGCAGATCAATGTGATGGTCTAATGTGAATAAAAATTATGCTTTCTGAGCTGAAGCAAATCATTTTAAAATAACAAAAAGGAGCTTTCCTTTTGTTTCTGCTACTTGAAACCATAAGGATTCAGCTTTTGAAAGGTTCATGCTCAAGAAAACACACTTTTTTCCACTAAAGCTGTGGCATTAGAGGTATTTGCAGTAGGAGAAAAACAATATGCTATGTTTGGGTAGCTAGGGAAACTGAGGTACACAGTAACATATTGTTTGGCTTGAGGTCATTCTGATGCTCTTCCAGTTTTTCCTGCTGTATTTTATTCTGCTGTGCTCCAAAGTTCACACACATTGTTGCAGTTACTACACAGGAATATTCTTTTCACCTGAATTACAGCNTCCTTTTAATTTTGCAGAGTCACAAATCAGCAGAATAAAAAGCAACTAAAGGACAAGTGTGTACCCAGAAGCATACAGAATACATACCCACATGTATATAGAATCATAGAATAGTTTGGGTTGGAAGGGACCTTAAAGATCATCAAGTTCCAACCCCCCAGCCATTGGCAGGGATACCTCCTACTACATCAGCCTGTCCAGTGCCCTGTCCAGCCTGGTCTTGAACACCTCCAGAGAGGGTTCAGAGCATCCACAGCCTCTCTGGGCAACCTGTTCCAGTGCTTCACCACCCTCACTGTAAAGAATTTCTTTCTCATGTCTAGTCTAACTCTACCCCCTTCCAATTTACATCCGTTGTTTCTGGTCCTCCCATCCAATATCATATTAAAAATTCCTTCCTTCCTGGTAGTTATATAAGCTGGTTTAGTAACAACTACATTAGTGACTGGAAAAGTAGGAGACTATTGTCATACCAAAGAGATGCATTGACACAAGTCCAATATGAGGTGCACAAGAGGTGGGAATGAATAAGGGAGAGCTTTAAATAAACCAAATAATGGCACACCTTTGCTGTAGTCAAAGTGACTCTGTGATCCCTGTGTTAAATATTGACCACAGACAAAAGTGAGAACAGAATTGGCTTAAGAAGGCACCTGGTCAGTCAGAGAGGTTTCATTGAAAGAACAGCTGAAGCCTGTGGAAGTTTTTGAAAACATTGTATGGCTCATAGGAAAAGGCAGTCCTGCTAAAACTCACTACCTTAGTGGTTTTACAGACTGCATGGGTTGGGATATTATTTTACTGTAATCTTTTTCAAGTAGAAAAAAGTTAGATGTATTTTTGATGTACACTTGTATNCCCAAACTAGTCTATGATTCTATGATTCTATGTTACACAAATGAAATTGTACAACTGGAGTAATTCAAATGTGCAGCTCCACATTTGTTATTACACTAGTGTGGCAGAGGTGGTGTTCCAGAATGAGCAACATCATTTTTTTGTGGCATCACTGTCATGATTACACTGATTGGATACAACAGTCCTTAAATCTGAAGTCAGAACATCAGATTACCCAGCTCTGCTTTCTTAAATGCACATTGAGACTGGAATGACTGAGCTGTAAAGTTTCAAAGGATATCACAGACTTGTAGATCTCAGGTTCTTCTGTGATCCCTTGAAATTTACACCAAATACCAGATTTAAATCTGCTGTGCAATAAATCCTTGAAGTTAGAAAGTTTAAGAAGGTTTAAAGAGAACTTATAGGTTTGATTTTTTTTAAAGGAAATCAATACTCCAAATTCAACTTCTTTCAGAGAGATACAGATGCAATGGATTAGCTAAAAGTGTTTCTTTGTGGCTGCTCCTCAGTTCAAAAAGTCACAAAGTTCAAAGCAATTTTAGTCATGGAAAATAGGATTTTGTTTTAGAATTATCAATTTGTCTGAATATGATTCTTTTTCTGCTATACTTTAGAAAAGACTGAAATTTCCTCCGCAGTCAAGAGACCTCTAAGATATTGTTTGATACTCCTTTTAAGCCTATCAGAATCAATAAGTAAATGTTTAGAGTTTGATTTTCCATACATATTAAATCTTCTTTCCTGGTTTTTAGAAGCTAAATACAGAAGTCAAGATATGTGACTTTTTATCACCACTTTCTGACTAATATTTCTGTGTTGATTTATATCCTGCAGTCTCGTGGAAGATGTAATAGCCTGAACCTCACAAGCTTTTTTGATCCTGTTGTGTGAGCAAGCATCATAATGCTTCTACTGAAGACTGGCTGCTTGTCAAAGGCAGTGACTTAGAAACAAAGACAAAAGCAAACCAAACTAAAATGAATTGTGTAGAAAAAGTTTTGAAGTTGAAAATTATGTGCCTTTTTTTTGTTACACTGTTGGAAGAAAGAGATGGGATCACCAGAAGAAAAGCTGAAGGCTCCTAAAGGGTTTCTAATAACTGAAGTCAGAAGTCATACTACAAGAAAAACTTAAATGTTTTCTACAGACTCATTTTTCCCTCATACTTAAATCTGGCTATTTGAAAAAGAGACTAATTTGGAAGACACTGTCAGGATAAACACAATCATATAATAAAAACAGTATATGTGAAAAAATAAGTTTCTTCAAGAAAAAAAAAGTAATAATCTATGCAACTGGAATAATTATTAATTGAAATTCATGATTTCTTTCTTGAAGGATTGCCAACATTTTGGTTTTTAAAGTAAAATGAGAAGTATCTATCACTCAATGGGATTTCTTTTTTTCAAACAAAGAGATCAAGATACCATTTCTGGCTTTCATAACTCAGATATCAAAATATTTGACGTTGTAAGTCAAACAACACTGGAATAATTGATATTTCTGCCTTAATTTTCATTTTTTTATTCCTTTTTCACTGGTTTTAAGTAGATTTTATTCCTTGATAGCTATTTTTCAGAAAAGACAGAAAATCTAACTTAAGTGCAAATTGAATACTTTGAAATAATAAGAAAAAATCCATTAAAATCTAAGTAGGCTTTCATTGCAATTAAAGGAATCATCATTCTGGTTTCTTAAAACCTCTCGGGATCTGATAATTTATACAACATTTTGAGAGAGACAGGACAGTTGCTCCTGAATACATTTTTTTCTTTAAGAAACCTCAATATATGTAGTAACACACAGCTGAAGCCCAGTGTAATATGGAATCGATATCCTAAATAACATTTTAGCTGAGTTTTTAGCCAGCAGGATAGCTGCATTGCCATAGGAACTGGAAAGACCTGTCATTTCCATGTGACTGCACTAAATCAGTGGGCAGCTTAAGAGTTTTCTGCTTGTAGTAGGAGTGTATAAGTTACCAACACAGAGCATCACTTTCAAATTGCCCACAAAGATCATCCTGGAGGGTGGGGAAAAGCTGCCAACCCATTGCTGTCACTGCATGCATAGAATCATAGAATCATAGAATAGTTTGGGTTGGAAGGGACCTTAAAGATCATCGAGTTCCAACCCCCCTGCCATAGGCAGGGACACCTCCCACTAGACCAGGCTGCCCAGTGCCTTGTCCAGCCTGGTCTTGAACACCTCCAGAGATGGGGCATCCACAACCTCTCTGGGCAACCTGTTCCAGTGCTTCACCACCCTCACTGTAAAGAATTTCTTCCTTATGTCTAGTCTAAATCTATCCCCCTCTAATTTACATCCATTGTTTCTAGTCCTCCCATCCGATATTATGTTAAAAATTCCTTTCCCTGCCTTTCTGTAGGACCCCCTCAGGTACTGATAAGTTACTATGAGGTCCCCTCTGAGCCTTCTTCTGCATAGCAGTCCTTCCAGCTGGGAAACACCTGGCACAAACTATATTCTTTATCACAAGTGCTGGCCCCTCTACTAGTGTTTATGCACATGGTGGGAAGAGGTAAATGTCCATTGCTGAGAGCAGGGCAAAAAAACTCCTTTCTGGACCTCAGGGTAAGGAATAATCTTGGTTTAGGCAAAGGCTATACGAGGGTCAAAAGCAAAACCTAAACCAGAGGTTGTCTTCTCTTGGATCAAGTCTATCTTTCTGCTTGCCTGGTATTTTCATCTGCTTTAGCAATTGGTACTGAATCCCAGAGATAGGGTTGGAAGGGACCTCTGGAGCTCATCTTCTCTAACCATACCTAACAAATTAGATAAAACCNTAGTGAAACACTGGAACAGGTTGCCCAGAGAGGTTGTGGATGCCCCCTCTCTGGAGGTGTTCAAGACCAGGCTGGACAAGGCACTGGTCAGCCTGATGTAGTGGGAGGTGTCCCTGCCTATGGCAGGGGGGTTGGAACTTGATGATCTTTAAGGTCCCTTCCAACCCAAACTATTCTATGATTCTATGATTCTAAAGGAAGACTGATGTCTAACTCTCTTACATGTTTTGAAAGTCAATATTTATATCTGGAAATCTGCTACTTAGTCTAAACCAATTGCTTTATCTCTCTTTTTCTTTTTTTATAATGTTTCATTCTTAAACTGACAGACTTTTATGCTTTTTAAACATTATTTACTGGCATTCAGATGAAACAACTTAATGCATAATACCATACAGATTATCAAGGCTTCAAAGCAAGATCTCTCTGATGCCAGTCAGATATATAAAGGTTACTAAGGATCTTCCCACCCACTCCCCTTAACAGGTCCTTAAGAACTTGGATTTATTGTGACATGCTTCACCAATTGCTTTATCTTAATGTCATGAGATTTAACTCTTCTGAGTTTTAATTTCTTTTCAAAACCTTAGTGGTTTAGCCTTTGAAGTCGTGGAGCTCTTGCTCACTTGCACATCAACAAAGACAGGTACGATGGGGAGGAAGTCAATCTCATTACTGTGCAAAATACTGAATGACAAAATATTCTTTTAAAATCCATCCTTAATGTAATCATAAATTTACTCAGAATCACTTGAAACTAATTTAAGGGAGATATGTCACCAGCTGAAATGTCATTTGTCCCAAGTTAAAGCTGTGCTATTTCTGGAGAAAACAAACACACTAAACAACCTGATTAAAAAGGATTTGTCCCAATGTAAATAGATAAAGTCCAAGAAATCAATTATGTGTTTTACATATAGGAGGTGAAATTTCTTTAGGGTAGGAACAAAGAGCAAAAATTGGATAGATATTCATCTGATTGCCTGTCCTATTTCCAGACTGGGTCCCAGGACTGCAGAGAAGCATGCTGTCAACCTATAGTCACAAATCACACCATGTTTGGTGCCAGCCAACACAAAACACCCACTACTTTCAGCCTTTTTAAAGGAAGCTTTGTCTGAGCAAAGACAGAGTAAGAGATAACACCAGAGTAACAGAATTTGTTCTCTAGATCTGCTCTTTTTCAGAACAAATCTACACTTTAGATATCTGCAGAAGATGCCATCAAATCTCACGGGAGACATATTAGCAATATCCCAAGTGGAAAGAGCCAACAAGGGAGTTTTAGAGCCTGCTTTCCCTCACAGCCAAATAAATCAAAATGAAATTTTCTCAGGGGGATGAACTACACCAGAGAATCAGGTAGTATGAGGACAAATAGTATTTTGAATCTTTTTGCTTCTACAGAACTTTTTAAAAATTAGAGATGCCATTTCACAGAACACTTTTCATTCCCTATGCTTTCTGTAAAGAAAATTTATGAAAAAAAAGCAGAGAAATGTCAACAGAAACCAAATTCTCATTTTCCTCTGCTGCTCTCAAAGCAAGAAAACAGAATTATTTAGTTTTAGCAGAGTTGGGATTCTTTTATTCCTGTTCTGAAGAACCCAAGAAGCTTGTGTCTGTGTTAAAAATTCTAATCAAAGGGACTGATCAAGTGCTTGTACTAGCAAGCAGCAAAATTATGTCAACTCCAACTGGTACAAAATGGCAAAGTTCTTATGACAGCAATGGAATTGGCAGGTTTCAATTACTTCTACTGAAGTTGCTATGTAGATCTGCAGTGGGATGACATCTATCCACATCACTTTCCCCAGAACAGAATTCAGTGAATTCCTAATGGTGTGTGATAAACAAAACATTTTATTTTTTCTCATCTGTGGGGAGCATAGAGTTCCTCAAACATATTCATTATTCAGAATTCTACATTGATTTCTTCTCTTCCAACATTAAACCTAGGTATTATTATGAGTTATTTGATCTATCATTTTGTTCAAAGGGTCAAAGAAATCACATGGCACTGTTTCCAGAGTCTCTTTGATGGAGCTCTAGCTTTACATCCTGTTTCCACTAGTACATGCATGGCTTTGAAATACTTTTCTTGTGATTGTTCATGCTAATGAACAGATTGAGGTGATGCTAATAGAAAATGAAGTTCCTGCTGACTGTAGCAGGCTGCTGCAACATTTCAATACTCAAGCTTCATTTTGTTTGTACAATAAAGAGAAAGGTACACATTCCCTTTCCTGAGGAGCTCAGAATCATGGAATCATATTTTCTCTTATGCTGAGCTTACATCATGCAGAACCATAATATAGCAGATAAGACTTTGACTTAAAAAATGAGTGCGAGTAGATTTTTTTTCTCCTCATAGTTTTATTCTAGCTGTGACAATCAGTAAGTTTCTGAGTATCTAGTGGCTGAAGGAGTTGGGGTTGTTCAGCCTGGAGAAGGGAAGTCTCGGGGGGACCTCATAGTAACTCCTACTATGAGTAGGGGGTCCTACAGAAAGGCAGGGGAAGGACTTTTTAATATGATATCGGATGGGAGGACTAGAAGCAATGGATGTAAATTGGAAGGGGGTAGATCTAGACTTGACATAAGAAAGAAATTCTTTACAGTGAGAGAGGTGAGGCACTGGAACAGGCTGCCCAGAGAAGTTGTGGATGCCCCCTCTCTGGAGGTGTTCAAGCCCAGGCTGGACATGGCACTGAGCAGCCTGATGTAGTGGGAGGTGTCCCTGCCTATGGCAGGGGGGTTGCACCTCAATGATCTTTAAGGTCCCTGCCAACCCAAACTATTCTATGATTGTATCTATGATTCTATAAGATGAAAGAACACAACTCCCAGAGCATGGTGATAGTATCATTTTTAATTACTTATGTTAATCAGGCACACAGCTCCATCTTGGAGCAGAAAAGAAGTGATGCAACTCTCCTTAACCTGCCATTGGGTGATCTGTAGGTTTGTAGCTGCTTTTGCTGTGTAAAGATGAAAAAAAGTCAAAGAATGGCTGGAAGGGAGCTGGGTGTCTGGCTTCCTTCACTGGAAAAGATACCGAGGGCTATTACATGAGTTGAGTATTGGCTGGAGTGTTGATCTTCATGGGAGGCTAAAGCTACATTGATGAGTATAAATAAAAAAAGAGAAACAGAAAACCCACGGAAAATCCTCTGCCCCTGAAGACCAGAGGAAGAAAGCAGCAGTATCTTCAAAGCAGATAATGAATGGAATAGGCAAAGATGTGCCCTCTCACATTGCCAGCCCAGTGAGTGGAGATGCAGGAGAGCATGAGGAGAAACACTTGCAGACAATACTCATGCTCCCACAGCCTCTCTGACTCCTTAAGGGACAATCCCAGACAGGATGGACTGTTGGTTCCAACAGGTCACTTCTGATTCTATCACCTTATTAAAAGCCTGGAACATTCCCCATTTCCTTGGCCAAATATGCATCTTCCATTGGGAAATTTCCTACCCTGAAACAATCTTGTTAAATAGACATATTGATTCTCTTAAAGATTATGCAGGCTGTGATGATCAGAGGGAAGCCTAGGTGTGGATGTACACAGCACATTTTTCTGGCCCTGAGCCCACTCCATGGGAGAAAATAAACGAGCTGTTTTGCATTTTCTGCTGGGAAGAGGCAGCTCTCAGGTAGTGACCGCAGGATGACTTGATCTGCACTCCCCCCCCGTTTACTTCACCTTAACCAGTGCACACAGCCACATCCTCAGGCTGCTGCAATGAATATGAAAGCTATTTGCTTTTTTTCCCCCCCATTTTCTCATAAAAGATTCCATCAATGTGTTCTTGCCAGGGGTGTCTGCCCACAGCCTTACAGATTCCTACCTGCTTTATGAATTGCTCCTGCATGTTTATGCCACTAGCAGATTTCAGAAACAATGTGTAAAATGCTGCTTTTCTTTCCCTTGGATAGAGATTGGCTGAGATTTCCCACCTCCTGTGTTCATAGCAGAGGTAGAGAAGTGACTGGTACAATTCCCTGCCCCCCTGAAACAGTGTGCCCCATGGGACAGGTGCCATGTATTTCTAAATGTAACAGCATGTACTGGGGAACATAATGTGTCTTGGTGGGACACAGGGAAATCTAAGCAGAGGTAGATGAAAATCACATCACCTTACCTATCACATAAATGTGACTGCCAAGAATTTAATAGAACATGCCCCAGTTTTAACAACTACAGGGATAATGATTTTGAGCTCCATCCTATCCTTAGGAACCTGTGCCCAGTCCAGCACAAACCTGCCTGCACTTCTCACTGTTAAGATCCTTAGCATGCAAAGAAGGATCTGGACATGTCACTGAATCATGGCTGGTGTTCCTAGGATTCAAAGTATCCATATGAAAGAAATTCTTTACAGTGAAGGTGGTGAAGCACTGAAACAGGTTGCCCAGAGAGGTTGTGGATGCCCCCTCTCTGGAGGTGTTCAAGACCAGGCTGGACAGGGCACTGAGCAGCCTGATGTAGTGGGAGGTGTCCCTGTCTATGGCAGAGGGGTTGGAACTTGATGATCTTTAAGGTCCCTTCCAACCCAAACTATTCTATGATTCTATGATTCTATAACAAGACTTACATCCCAGGCTACACTCTTGTCCAAATACTTCAAAATGTAAGAAAACACTTTTTTACTGCAAGGGTGATGAAGGGTTGGAGCAGATTGCAAAGAGGGGTTGTGGAGCCTTCATCACTGGAGGTGTGTGAAAAACATCTGCATGTAGCTCCTTTGAGCAGTAGATTTGAACTAGATGATATCCAGAGATGCCCTTCAACCTCAACAGTGTTGTGATTGTATTTTAAAAGTGTTTAATGCCAGTTAAGAGCTGCAGAATATGCCAACTGACACTTAGCTGCTCCTTCAGTAAGCTTCTGTTACCCTGAAGTTCCTTTTTCCTTACCCTTAGCTCACTGCTCACAGATGCCCAGGTATCTTAAGGTAGCCCAAATAGTAGCACATCCCTTTTTTGCCAAGTCTCAGTCTCATATTGCCTCAGCATCCTCCAGTTCTCCAAAGAACTCCATGTGCATATAACAGTTCCTTTTACTCACTGGGAAAAGAAGATGAGGGTTATGGAGTCAGCACAGACTGTCTCTCACAGCTCCACACTTCTCAAATAGATTTGGCAAATCTAACTCCTGATACTACTAATAGCAATCTGACTGCTGGTTAGTTTTTGGTTTTGTTTCCTCAGCAACTGAAAAATGCAGAAGCATTTATTTAATGAATAAACTGGGGACTAGCCTGGAAAAAAAGTGCACTCTGAGCATTGTTTAGCAAACATTTAAATAAGTTCCCTAAGATATATTCATAAAAGCCTAGAAGTCCTATCACCCAGTTCTCACAGATCCACTCATGGGCTTAAACTTCTACACAAAAATTCAATTGTAAGTGAATATTTTGGATTAATGCAGAGAATAATCATTTATGGGAAAAGCTCTGTTATGCTGATTCCTGGTTGCTTATAATTCAGACAAGGGAAACAAAGACTTTTAAGTTAGAGAATCCAATGCAAACAGCTTCAGTGTTGAATCTCAGTTCTCAGTTAACATAATCTCTCAAAGAGACTACATATAGCCAGTGAATCATCCATCCTTTTCCATTTTCCCCTCAATTTTCATGCTTCAATGTCCCTAATTATTCTCATACTAAATAACTTTATGAAAACAGTGGTTTGTTCATTGTGATTCCACAAAGAGATGGGGTGTGTGTGGGGGGCAGGTCACATTTTTAGAAAAATAACAAAGTGTTCTACATTGTACTAGCTCTGCATGACAGTTAATACTAAATGCAGCAGAGAGAATTCAAGCTTCTGTGAAAATAGGGGGAAAACTATATTTAGCTGTATTTATATATTCACACCCTCCAATCAAGTGGGAGAAATAGTCACTTAAAGTCAAGAGAGTGGGCACAGATTTCACAGTTGCTTGTTTTCTTGCTTCAGGTAGGATAAATAACAGGTGCTGAACCCAGCTTAGTAAGGCAGAATTTTAGTGCTGTAGACAATGGACTACATCCTAATTTCAGACACTTCTCTGAACCCCAGCCATTCCACAGCACTGGGGAGCAGATGCCAAATGTATTTGCAACAGCTTTCTGTTGGGAAAATGTCCATACACTGCACAGGCAGGTCCCACACTACTCCACTGGCTCATGATTAATTGGAAATGACTTTTAGATTCCCATAAATGTGCAATATCTTAAATACCCTGCTGTTGGGCCTGTGTGGAATTGTATGAATGGTTTAAATCACTAAGAAAACCATAAAGCAGACAGGCATATGTCCTCTAAAATGGAGGACTTTAGGGACAGAGGACTAATTTTCACCACATTTAGCAGTGTCTCCTTGACTGAATTGCCAGTATATGGCTGTTCTTGAATGAAACTATTTTGGAGCTTAAATATAGTAAGAGAGTTTACCCTCTTTTTGCTCTGTATATTTAGAAAGCATCATGAGTACACAAAAAAACAAGGCAACCATTTCAATACTCAGACCAAAACCTAGTAACTAGTCTCCAGTGATGATCAATAGGAGATGTCTACAGGAGTGCAAAACTGGGTCAAGCA
Source organism: Turnix velox (assembly GCA_013400935.1). NCBI lineage: Eukaryota > Metazoa > Chordata > Aves > Charadriiformes > Turnicidae > Turnix > Turnix velox. Next base: position 96,376 of record VZTY01022232.1, on the reverse strand, counting down.
CATTTCTTAGCCTCCAGCCACCTTCCTCTCAGAGATTTTTCTGGAGACTGTTTTGAACCCAACTCTGAAAGAAAACTTCTCAAGCTCTAGAAACCAAAAGAAATTATGCCTAGAATGAAAAGTGACAAAACTAATACAGTGCAAAGCTTTCAAATATCTGACCTGTAACAGTGAGGCCAAAAATGAGTGGTCTGGTTCCCAGGGCCTCCATTAGAAAATCCACTGGAACCCAAAGCAAAAGTATAATGCAACAGCTCCAGAAAAAAAACCCAACAAACCATGAACAAAACAACCAAACAAAGCAGTCTTAAACTCCAAATATACTAGTTCAAATGTGCTGAGATAAATATCTGGAAAGCAAAGTGATGCATCAGAGGGCATCTGACTGTTCTCCTGTAAATTGATGCCTTCGCTGCCTGGGAGGACTTCTCTGCCCCCCATCATCACGTAAGATCAGAAAGAAAACCAATTCTGTGTAATTTCTGCTCTCTCCTGGGAAAAGGGGTTCTGTTTACTGTCAAGGTTGCAGTGAGATAGTTTCTATCTCTACAAGATATTTTTCTTTTTAATTTTTTCTTAAAATGCCAGCAACTGTGCCAAAAGGTATTATTGCTGCAGGAAAACTCATCTCTAATATCTGCATCTTATTTCTAAAACAGTTTAGGTTTTTATTGCCACTGTTTATAGAAAGCCTACAGTAATATAAATGGGTTTCATAAAAGTTGCCAGGTTTTTAGCAGCATGCTGTGCCTCCACAGCAGTTACAACAATTCTGCTGCTACAAAATAGTATCCAATTGAGGTATCTACTGGCAGACGTACAAATTGTTCTCTTAGGTTGGGTGTAGCTGGAATAAGATCACATTTGCTTACTAACACCTGTTTTGTTGTTGTTTTTGGGGTTTTTTTTGGCAGGATGAGATGTTTCTTTTGCTACAGAAAAAAGAAGGAACAGCGAGTTGTTTGGGTTCATGCCCTGTTAGAATGATTTTGTGCTTATGAGAATTATTTATACTTGCCAGTTTGATGTTTGTATTAGAAATTTGGGTTCCCACAACTCTATTTCTCCATGGAAGTGTGTCTGAAGAAATGTGAACTTCTCTTATTACACAATGCCAAGACTTTAGCTGCCTGTAAACTGGGCTAATCCTGTTTTCTCTCTAAGCCATAACATATCCACAGGAGCTACCATGGTGCAAAAACTACACGACTGGAGATCACTGCTAAACCCTTGTCCCAGGAGCAAATATACAGACTAGAAATGAATGTTTGATTGGATCTGCAAAACACATTTTACTGTGTAATCAGAAAGCTATGAAGCTACAGCCAAATGTTTAAAATGTGAAAACCTTCCCTTTGCCAGTGCTGAATAAAGCTCATCTCCTTGGACTCACTCAGTCATTTCTAGGCAGTAGATTGTGATCCCTCACATGTGTATTCAGAGATGAACATAAATGATTTTGTGACACAAAGGTGATCCCTTGCCAGTCTTGTCTGGGCCTTTCCACAAAGCTTTTAAAAACTTTGTCTCTGAATTAGAGCTTTTGTGCATTTCTGATCCTTCTCCTTCTGTCAAGTAAAAGCACCACTTGCTAAAGTTTACCAAACACCAGGAAGTAAGCAGAGACTTCCCATTTGTTCCACAGATGAACTGAGCTTCCTTTTTACAATAAAGATTAAAGTTTGCTGAAAAAAAGATCTCAATACCTTAAAAAGATGGGTGTTTTTCTCAGGTTCACACACTGTTTATGATGGCCTGTCTGGCATCTGGCTGTAGTGTAGAATTTCAAATTTGTTTTTCCTCCAGGGAGCCAGAGTACTAATCTACAGCAACACAGGCTGCAGGAATCTAATCATTGTACCATGACCCCAAATGATCTTGTTATGCATTCAGCTCCTGCCCAGTCTATCTCAGGGACTGACAAAAGTTTCTGCAGTCTGGAGATAAGGAATGTGGTCGCATCCATTTATTCTTACTTTACTAGCCTGGAGACAGCAATATATTCCAGTCATTCAGATGAGAGACTTGCTGATGAGCATGTGGGAATAAATAGGAACCAGTGAATTGTGTGCAAAACTACAGTGTGGCTACAGTGAAGGATAAAGCATCCCTTTACAGAGACATGCTGTTGAGAGAATCAGAGCAGGTGGCTGTAACCAGCTTCTTGGGACATTTTAGACTTAAATAACAAAAAACAAGCACCATTGCTTTCAGTGACATTTCCAGTGAGATTGTGGAAGATGTCCTGAAAGCAGAGGATGGTTTATCTGCCATTTTCCTCTATTTATCTCACAGAATCACAGAATGGTTTGGGTTGGAAGGGACCTTAAAGATCATCTAGTTCCAACTACCATAACATGGGCAGGGACACCTCCCAGTAGACCAGGTTGGTAGTTTGTTCCTGTAAACTTGGAGGAACTTACTATGTGGGGAAAAGCTGCTTGCCCTGACATCATCACCTTCTCTAAAATAATAGAATAATCAGAGCATTTAGACACCTTTCACCTCATTGACATGTCTGTCCCAGGCTGGGAGAGCCATTTTTACCATAGCCTTGATGATTTATGAAGCCTCCATCTCCTTTCTTAATTAACTCTTCTTCATGTGTTTGGTTCAGGTGATGGTACTGAACTTTCAGGATGTAGCAAAGATTCAGTGCAGTGGAGGAATCATCTAGAAATTTGACATACTGAATGCCTCAGAGATCAGTTTACCCTCCTCATTTTGAAAGTTCTTGCTGCTCCAAAAGGCCAAGCTTGCCAACTAACCACCTGTGCCACCAAACCACTCCATGCTTAGCTAACAACAATTACAAGAAGTGACATCTCTCAACACTGCCTGGATGTGTGGTTTTCAAGTATCACAGCAGTGCTTGTCACAGCAAAGTCCATTTAAGTAATTTCCATTGTCACTGCAGCTGCCCTTAGTTTTCCTTACCAGTATATTTTTGTGCTGTTTCCCCAGTGACCCCTGACTGGATTACCTGCTTTTTCCACTCTACAAATTTCTCAGGAAAGCAAATCATCTGCTCTGCCCTTTATATCCCCCCCATCTTTAATCTATCTGCCCACAGATCTGCTAGGATAAAGCACAAACAAGTAGGTTTATCCTACAAACAAGCATCCTTTAGCTTCACTAAGTTACTCCAAGTAATCTGGCACATTTTCAGGAGACAGGTCAAATACAGTATGAACTGAATTTCTTCAGTTCTGGCTTGGTGCATTGCCAGTGAAATAATTATCATTTAAAGGTTAATTAAAGAATCTGCCTTTGCAGGTTGAGAGGAAGGCACTAAACAGCAGAATCTTATCTCAGGAATTGCTGGGCTGTGTGCATAATACATAACTTTACAGGCACTAAAATGTATATGTCTTCCACCTCACTGTGATCTTGCCTGCAGTAGAGTAAATGCCATCCATCTCTGGATTTGGTGGAACTGTTTTGAATTTATACATCATGCAGTATGGCCACCCAGGAAATAAAAACATTTTGAAGAAATCAATTCCATCATGTATTTTTATCTGCAGCCCCACACACAGCCTGCTCCTTACATGCAGGGAGTTGCTTTCCAAACTTTCTGATCACTTAGCACCAAAAAATGCATTTTGGCTGACGTTCAGCTGGCCAACAACTGGAGGGCTGAAATAATATAACCTAGAATAACCTGATTTATCCAGTTCTGCCCAGCTGAATTGCCCCAGTCTCCCTAGACCAGCAGTTCCCCCTTCAGCCCTCAAGGACAGGGTGAAGTTGTACTGCCCATGTACTTGGTTTTGTTTCTCTGCTGATGTACATCACTGCTGCTGCAATTCTTCTGAGTGCCCATTTATGCTTCACTTTTCAAGGGAAGGAGAGCACTTTTCAAAGGACTTTTTGTTTGGTCTTACTACTCAGGTCCCATATCTGTGCAAGCCCTGATGCTTCTTTTCATCCTCATTACATAGATACACCATAAATGCTTTCACTCTCTTGTTTTGGCATGTTCTGTTGGAACAATAAAATATCTCTGATGATCATGGTTATTTTAGCTCACATAGTTTATGCACTACAAAGAGTAATTTACCTTGCTGCCTCTGTATTCTTTTTTTTTTCTTCAAAGCTATTGGTTTCATGAAAAAAAGATACAATGATGACAACAGGACCCATCACTTCTTCCTTGTTTCCATCAAGATTAAAGTAGAATCATTTTAGGATGTGCATGTGCTTCACATCAAGAGCACAGAACAAGTTACCAAAAAATCTCAGAATATGACAGACCTGCCAAGGGTGGAAATATTCAGCAGAGAGTTGGAGTAAGAGACTGAGTATGGATCCAAGTTGAAGGAGGGAAGATTTAGGTTGGATGTTAGGGGGAAGTTCTTTACTAGGAGAGTGGTTAGGTCCCGGAACAGGCTGCCGAGGGAGGTTGTGGATGCCCCGTCCTTGGAGGTGTTCAAGGCCAGGTTGGACAGGGCCCTGGGCAACCTGATCTAGTAAATGTGTTTGTTTGGTGGCCCTGCTGGGCAGGGGGGTTGGAACTACATGATCCTTGAGGTCCCTTCCAACCCGGGTCATTCTGTGATTCTGTGTGATTCTGAGTAAGTCACTATGAATTTCCCCCCTAACAATGGCAACCTCTAGCATGCTTTCCTACCAGTTTTTCACAGTGCTTCTCTCAGGTGGGCACAGGTTCAAGGTAATCATGACAAAAATTAGGAGCTTATGTGACACTGTCTTTCAGCAATTTTGTATCAGATGCCAGTGTCACCCCTCCCCACTGATGGTGGTTCACAAACAGGAAAATGCTGTGAAACAGGACAAGATGAGTAGTCTGAGCAAACAGCCTGGGTGTGAAAAGAAGAGGGAGCTGGTGGGAAGAAACACTGCTAAAGGGATTAGATAAAGGAAATACTGTCAATTAAGAGAAGAACAAATTAGAACACCAGAGTCCCAAGAGTCAAATTGAAATGAAGGAAAAGCAGCAGGCAAGTAAGGGTTCCAAAACAAACTGAAGACTCAGAGGTAACATTTACGAGACTTGTATCTCAAGGGCAGCTGCTGAGTGCTTTTCCCTGGTTAACTTCCACTCTGTGTCCTTCAGTTTGGCTTTCTTTGCACACACTTCATTTGAACTCCAGCAGCCTGAAGGTGAGAACTTCAAGAAGATGCTGTTGCCAATTTGGAAATAAAGCAGAAAGTCTAACAAGCTACCTGAGATACAAAGCCAAACCTCAAAAGGATTTATTTACATGATAAAGAGCAGACAGAACAGCTGTGAAATACAAACACTGATAAACAACAACATAACCAAAGGCACTTGAGCTGGTGGACATATCAAAAAAATACATGGCATAATTATATATATATTTATAAAAACAGAGCAGCTTGTATCTTTCTGATAAATGGCTACTGACTATTTGGAAAGACTTTCCTGTAACAGCTACCTACTATTACCTTATTCTTATTTTCCTACTGGGAACCAGCATCAAGCATGTGATGCCCTTATATTTAGCAAACATTTAACCATTAAATGTTTAATCCTTTAAGAGAAAGCATCATAAATAAAATGCTTTGTGAATGAGAATCGTTGGGGAATAATTAGAACTCTTAATGCCTACAGAATAAATATGACATCCTCCTGTTTCACAATCACTCTGCTACTCTCCCACAGAGCAGAAATACACAAGAAGCAATTAAGCAGGCAAAGAAGGAAAAGCCAAAAAAAAACAGGAAGGGAAAACACTTCAGAAGTTCAATCAACAAATTTTATTGTACCTTGGGACTCTGAGGCCCCCTAGTGAGCATAAATGATCTTACTTGAGGTATTCTACTTGACTTCTTTTGGCAAAAAACATTTAATTTTGGACTGCCAAAGTTACCTCAGCAGGTGAAAGGGAAAAAAAAAGAATTAAAAAATGAAGGAAAAGGACTATGATACCAAAGGGAAAATGCTTCCTGCATGTCTTCATGCTGCGTCTTGGTGTGCAATCAAGTGGGTGCTAATCAGAAGCCATTGGAGAAAACACTAAGCTAGAAAACAAAGACATGTCCAGGATTTGAACACTCAGAAAATGGAGTCATTCCAGTGTCATTCTGAGTGACCAGTATTGTTATTTGAGTCTTGCTGTTTTTTAAAGGGAAATCTGGCAAGATTTTCCGGATTTTCAATAAAAAGGAAACCATCCACAATTCATTTGGAAAGAGGCATCAAAGCATTGAGGAAATTTTCCCAAACTGTTCTCTTTTCCCAATCTGCATCTGAGCAGCACCTTTCTTTTGTGGACTTATGATACAATCTGTACTCTACTGGGAAAATGTCTCTCATCTTCTCTTTATGAGTGATGATGATGTATGTCCAACCCTGAAGGAAAGAAGATGACATGGGAAAGGATGCATCATATCTCCAACTTTAGAGACTGCTGATTATGACATAATTTCATTAGCTGAGCAGATAATTACTGCCCTCTTTAACAGAGGGCTTTTCACAGACCTAACTCTAGAGATAAATATTTTGCAGTGACGTATTTTTTGGTCCAAAAATGACACAGAAAATGTAATAAAATCCCAGTGTTAAAACAAAAATTAGTCAATGAGTCACAATATTTTTCACATACAAGTTGTGATTTGTTTGTCCCTTTATGGTTTGAATTTACAGTATCCTCTCAACAAATGATTTCCCAAATGGGGCTTTTGCAGATGGTGTAATTCTGGCATAATTTTCATTAAACAGATATCAGAGTGATGACATCACTTCCATTTATTCCATTTTGAGAGGTCACTGATTACAGCACAATCCATCCAAATTAAATATCTCAATATAGTTTCAGGGGGTGGGCTGCTTCCAGGTGGAAGAAGTTTTGCATGTAATCATTGACACCTGCAGGTGGGAAATAGGAAAGATAATCACATCCTTTTAAATAAGCTGTACTTTCTCAGGTCTAAAAAAGCCACCCTTCATCATAGGGTTATTTTGTCTTTTTTTGTATGTGCACGTGTGTCTGGTGTTGGTGTTATTTTTCTTTGTCTATATTTTTTTAAAATAATGAGCTAGAACATACAAAACATTATTGCATTCTGAATAATACTTAGTGAGAGAAGATTACACAGTAGCAAATCCCACAGAGTATAATCATTCCCAAGATCCTTGGTTACCTGCACAACAAATTAGAGTTTGGAACCTCTGAAAGCTCTTTAACCCCAGCCAGGTTTGGGGAGGAGAGCTGCTACATAATTTTTGAATAAAAGTGTTTCAGACACAGTCAATTACACAGTGACATTCATTGAATGATTCCTATACTTGTTCATCTTGCTATGCCATCTTATAATTTGGGGGAAACAGCTTTCATTTGATTTACCCCCATATAAAAAATCCTAAAGGTTAAGTGTAGCAAATAATCATCTCTTGATTCAAAAGCATAAAGCACTGTACAATTTCTACATTCAGTACAATATTGATTTTTGGATAAATGATCTCTCAAGAAGAAAACATACATCTGCTGGGTGTGAATTATCCAAGCACTCATCAGAAGCCATGCCTTCAGGTATGCTGCTTTCCTCAACTCCAAAGCAGCAGAAAACATCAAACTCTGCAAAATGAGACTAACATGCTGAAACTTCAGGTTTAATCAAATCTCTGGGAAAATCTCTTCCAGGCAAGAAGGGATTAAATACTTCCATTTGAACAAAAGTTTAAGATCTCCAATGACAGTAAGTAGAATGGTAAATCTTTCAGCATTCTTCCCCTCTTCTTCCTTCCTTCTCCCACAGCATCCTCACAGCTAAACTGAGGAAATGTGGTCTGGATGATGCAGTAGTGAGGTGGACAGTGAACTGGCTGAAGGAAAAGAAACCAGAGAGGTGTGCTCAATGGGACAGAGTCTATCTGGAGACTTGTATCTAGTGGAATCCTTCAAGGATGAGTACTGGGACCAGCACTATTCAATACTACTTGGATGAGGGACTAGAGTGCACTATCAGCAAGTTTGCTGATGAAACAGAACTGGGAGGAGTGGCTGACATGCTGGAAGGCTGTGCTGAGATCCAGCAAGACCCAGACAAGCTGAAGAGTTGGGTGGGATAAATTCAATGAAATGTAACAATGGCAAGTGTACAAGCTCTTGCATCTGTGCAAGAACAGCCCCATGTATCAGTATAAATTGGGGATTGAGCTGTTAGAGAGCAGTGTAGGGGAAAGGAATCCTGGTGGACCAGAGTGACACACTAGAAGATGTGAGGAATAGCTGGAGGCAGCATCACATCACACATCCCTGCAGCCCCACACAAAGTACTTGGCTGCCTGGTGCCCTGGGGGAATGGACATGATGTAAAGTGATGTTTTGGGTCTTGCATTTCCTAGTGGCAGGAATTGTTTTCAGTCAGCCTCCCTTCAACAGAGTGAAAAAAAGTGCAGGGATATGTCTCTTATATGTAAATTTTGATGCATGTACTACTGCAGTAGCAACAAGATCTCCAGACTTGTTTTCTTTTTCAGGTAAGCTAACAATAATGGTCCATTATCCATCAGGGGCACAACCTCTTCCAGGAGAGTACCCAACCATACCACACTCATCTGCCAAATATTGGGGTTGCTGCCTGAAGCAGATGGTACTTCAAAAATCTTCTCAGGTTGCAACTTCATATGCAAACTCCAATACATGAGTGAGAAATTGCCATCCTGGACAGTGCCTTCTGATTTTGAGGTATATGGGTATGAACTGCTTGCTACAGCCTGGAATATAGTGAAGCTGCTTGGTAGTAAGGGGAGAAAATATTTTTGTGAACTATGGATATCTTTTATGCAGTTGCTAACTTGGCCTTTCAAAGGCAGAGCTGCCTTTTGGGGAAGCAGACCAAAAGGATGTTACAGAAAGCACCAAAAAACTCTTGGTGTCAATTCATGCTTTTCAGAGTGAAAATTAAAAGCTAGAGCTAAACACGTCATGACTAAAATTAGAAACTTGTATTTCCTTTGGTATTAATCATGAGAATATAGCTCAAGATGTAGAAAAATATCAAGATATACTATTTTTTGTATTGGCAACTTAGAGAAAGCCTTCCAGTTCCCCAGCACAGGTAGCAAAGAAACAGAGTATTTTCTCCTTTTAGTTCATGTTCTAACCTTGCTGTGAGTTGCAGTAGTTTTACCTTATTATTGACTTCCCTTGACTGAATCCTTTAAAGCTACTAAACCTGAATTTCAAAATGGATGTCAACCTAACCCTGCTCCCCAGACCCACCATGAGTCATTGCACTAACCAGCAATCAGCAGGGCTGCAGATTGTTTTTTATTTTAGGTTGCTGAAGTTCTGCATTGCCCCTGTACAGCAAGACCAGGTACTCTTCAAAACTTCACCTGATTATATGGCACTATTTATATAGATCAGAGAGGGAGTCTACAGCTGGTGAGCCCATTCTTGTGAAACTGGGTGGTCTTCCCTCTGCACTCTGGTTCTCTGAAGTCTGAGAAGACAGCTGTGGAGCTGCAAACCAGTTATTTCATTCAAGTCCAGAATCAACAAGGTTATTCATGAATCCTCCCCTCCACACCATTTTTATCAGATGGTAAAGCTGGTGTCTGGATTTCAAAGAAGTTGGCAGCAGGCAGTTACACTCATCCATCAGCTTTAAGATCTTATGAACATGAATGAAAAGAAAATGAAATAAAAAAGAAAAGCATTTTAGTCTAACCCACAAAGAAAAAACCAAATAAGGCCATGAATTTTTTACAGAATCGAATGAACTCAATTATCTTGCTCTCCTACAGGAAGAACTTCAGTGTGAATTGATTTGAGGCATCTGCTAGGAGATCAAAAGGGAAGAATCTCAAACTTGGTTGTTTCCTATTATTTCCTCCTCCTCCCTCTATGCTCTTCAATCCCCTGCTGCAATGGGTTTTAATAGCAATGGGGCTGTGGTGCTGGTATTGATAACTCTACAGTGCTGTGCCTATTTGTCTGTTTAATGGTTATGTGCATGAGAAAAATTGTTGCCCTCCTTTAGAGGCTGATGATCTCTTCAACATGTTATTACCAGAATAAATGTGAAAAGTAAAGTAAGAATTTTCAGTGGAGGGATTAATTTAACAACCTCACCACTGAATTTTAATTAGTGATACACGGACTATTTCATTGCTCAGCTCTAAATAAAGTGCCTTCTGATGAGGGCATAATGCCTAAATAGATCTTGTGTAATGTGCCTTTTGGAAGACAGGGGAAGAGCACAGGCTTGAAAAAGAAGACTGTTCCCTCCAAGTCAAAGGCCTGCCCAAGTTTAGATGACTTGTAGCAGTAGCATTATTGAGGCATGCTCCTTTTTTTTTTAGAAAATATCAAAAAAGGGTGTGATATGGCTTGATCTGCCTCTACAAAGCCACATAAGCTGGACACCCTGAGCTATTTAGAAGAAACATCACATCCAGGTCAAGATTTTGGTAACTGCTAATGGATGCTTAGCAAGATGTGAAAAAGGAGTGCACTTCAGGTGTGCTAAAGTCCCAGGAACATTTAAAAGCTTCAGCAGAGCAGCAGTTTGAAGATGTTCCAGATAGTCAAAACCTGAAGAAAGTTTGACTAAATTTAAAAAAAACACAGGGTAGTAGTGAGGAAGACATGGAGAAAGTTCTAAGATACAGACTTTTAAGCATTATTGGCTATTAAAGGGACAATTTAAATTGTGATTGACTGAATGATCAGCATTTAAACTTTCAGTAAATCTGCAAGTTTATGGGAGGAATGTGAAATAAGGACTATTTTCAGTACGTGAAAGTGGGTGAGGCTAAATGATAAAAGAGCTCCTTCCTTACAGTTGCACCCTTAAAAATGAATAGAAAATAATCTTCGATTACATCTTCTACAAGAAGAAGGAAAAAAAAAAAGCCATTTATGACAATATCTGTACACCTCTGAAGGCTGGAGAGCTCAAACTTTTTTGTAGTCATTTTGCTGTCACCAGACTGGTTGTAGAAACATTGCCGTTATCAAAAGTTTTGACTTACAAAACACAACCATTGCCAACTTTCAATACTTCTCCCAAAGCATCTATTTTTAAAAATAACTCTTTCATTCAGAATTTCCTTTCATAAAAGGTACTTTTATCAAGACCTCAAAGATCTCCAATGCCTGTGCATCATGTCTAGCAACAACCACTTCAGTTGTCTTCTCTTGTCTGTTGCTGAGCTGGTACCCTACTGATTTACAATGGCATTAGAATTCTGTTATGTGGAGAATACTGTATAAGTGCAATAATTTTACATAAAGTAATTAAGTAAATTCAAAATATTATTTTACAAGGGTTTGCATTCACTTCATCCAGATTTGTATGTAATCATATATGTTTGTATGCACATATATGAGCACAAGCCCTACATTAATGTGCAGAAGCCAATGAGTTCCTGAACACATTATTATAAAACCCTTGATAGGAGGTAGACTGCTGAATTAATAACATTCATCATGATTATGATGAGGTGCCAAGACTAATTGGAAAAGGTGTTTGATCATAAAAATAACTAGCAGCAATTTTTTCTCCTGATTATTTTTTTTTCATAATGAATTTAAATAGTGAGGGAAAGCAAGAGAGGTTAAAAAAATTATGCTTGGTATTGTGTGTGCTAGACATACAAGTTAAATTAATTGCACATTTATTTCAACAATCTTCCATGTTTTGTCAAATTTCTGTTTTTAGAGCCCCAGTTTAGATTAATCTTTGTGTAAGAACAATGCACTTTATAGATTTACATACCCCAGCAAACCTGTTCAGAGGTGCTTCACCTCTATGATTGATCTCCATGCAGGGAAAAAACAGGCAATTAAACTTTAAATCAGAGTAAATTCTCTGTTCTCCCTAAACTATTTCCACAATATTTTTGTGTGTGTGTGTAAAGGAAATTCTCTTAAAATGTACTTTACTAGAGAATCCTTTCAGAAAGATATTTTGAAATCAATTGGGAAAATCCTTGTGGATACTGTTACTTGTGAAACACAAACAGCAGCTGCAGATGGGATCAGTAGTCTTCCTCATTTGTTAGCCAGAACTTCATAGGCACTTTTGTTAAAGGACTAAACAATCTTTCTAACTTCAGTTAACAAAAAAAAATTAAAAAGATTAGACCTGCAACCCAAGAATTCACTTGTTTTAAGATCCCAAGAACCCAAGAATTCACTTGTTTTAGGATCATAAACATATGCTATGCTCTTCACAGCTCACATTTAGAAGCAAAGCCAATCTAGTGCCTCTTTTAATTTTGCACTTCAGGGCAAAGATGGTAAGGTGGGAAAGGGGATTTGTCTCACCTATGAGCTGCACAAGTAACAAACCTGCTCTAATACCCAGAAACACTTTTCAACTGGTGGTACATAACAATAGATTTTTTACTAACCAACAAAAATATGCTGAAGAAAG
>VZTY01022232.1:73448-83631 GCA_013400935.1 Turnix velox | reverse complement strand
CTCTACTCACTGCCTGTACCAGTCATTATACACAATGTATAGTGGAGAACACCAGCAAGAATTTTCTCCCTCAGTTTAAGTATTCCCATCATTACTGTAGTGTGTCCAGCTCTAGTCAAAGAAAAGTATTTTTAACATTAAAAATACTCATTATTATTCTCTTTCATCCTACTGCACATAAGACAAATACTGATTTATACACCACTAGGAGTAAAACAGGATATGGGAGGTTTGATACAAAATGAAATAAAATCCCCTCTTCTTTTTTTTCTCAATACAAACTATTAGTTAGGTTCTAAATCAGTGAATTTTTTTTACAGACTGGGATAATAAGGGAGCAGAAAGAACAATGAGAAATTAGTAATATCTGCTGTTAGTAATATGCTGTAATATTAGTAGTATGCTGTTACATATTACAGTCTGAACTCTGGGTACCACAGTATCAAGTGCACATGTATCAAGTGCACTAATAAACTTAAAGGAAATAGATTATTACATTTGTGGCCTGAAAGCTATAAAAATTGTTCCTATGACCGAGTTTCACTTCAGGAGACTCCTGCCTCCACCCTCCATGAACTGCTGCCAGTGACTACAAGGCAAGTCATAGCTTTAGTAAAATTAATGAAAATTATAGAAACTGTAAGAAGAGAAATGAGCATCTTGCAGCAAATCCTGCAAAACACTGAGGGGAGAAGAGGAGGAAAACCACTTCCCAGAGAGATGCTTAAGCTCCCTCCAACAGAGCAAACTAGAGTGGACATCTGAGGCTTTTAACCTGCACCTGGGTCACAGACCATGGCCTGAATCCTGTGGGGAGCCATGCTTGAGCCCAGTTTAATGATTGATATGTGCTGACAGGCATGATTGGTAGTAAAGGTGACAAAAAGGAATAATAATGAAAGGAAGTGCTCTGAATCTGGACAGGTCATATGCAATTTGATCCAGAGATAGGAAAGCAGGTGTCCTGCCAGCTGGTGAGGTATGCAGGTCAGTCTGGCAAGGTATTGGACGACAGGCACTGAAAAAAACTCTCGTAGCCTTGTGCTTTTCATCTGAACTGTTCTTCAATGTTCAAAATCTCCTTCAGTGAGACACTCCTGACTACATTTTCAAAGAGAAAGTACTTGTTTACTTGATGGCTTCTCTCAGCAAGAAGATTTCACAGAGCTTTCAGACAGCACCTTGCAAATACTACTTGGAATTTTAATTTTTCATCCTTCCATATGACATACAGAAACAAACTCTATAATTCAGTGAGAGGTAAAAAGAAGGTATGTTTATTCAGAACTGGGTATATGGGGGCTTGTGCCACCACAAGCATGAGTACCCAGCACAGCACTTGACCTTGATTATATACATTAAACTTTACATTTTCATAGATTACCCAGTCTGCCTGTACATATGCACAGCCTGTCCCTGCCTTGTATGCTAATTCAGATCTGCCCACTTGAGCAGTCTCACTTAACCTTGAAGAAATGGTTGGTTTTGGGTCAAACCACAGAGTTGTAGCAGTGGGGATTGTGGAGAATTTTGCTGGGAAACAAGAGTGAGGATGAAGGAAGAGGCAAGACATATGACTAAGACTTTAAAGGTGTGAAAGAACCTTGAAGAAAAACTAGATGTCAGAGTTTAAACAGGCTCAACTTTGCACTACCTCCTCTCCTCTTAAGTAAGTCTTGGAAATTTGACTTAGTGTTGTAACTTTATTGTTCTTGCAATGGTTTCTCTAGGGTTAATTACAAGATGCTCTTCATGTCTCCTATTTTTTTTTTCACTTAAAATACTTGATATATCCTAAACCTTAACTTAAAATAACATTTATATGCTAGGTGAAAATTATTAGCAAAACATTAATCTCCAGCTGCCTGAAATCTAAAGCAATATTGTGTTTAATGGATACACAATTTGCATAGGTCCAGTCTGTGCTATAAATAAAATGTGCATAATCACCCTAAGGAAGTGATTCCCTCCTTTCTCTTATAGCTTCCATAAACCTCTATCAGCCTTATACTGTGACACACTGCCTAAAACTGTTATATGCCTTCACTCCTCCACTGCTGCTTCTCAAATATATTCTGAACCCAGCAGATGGTCAGTTTGGAAAAATATAGTACTTCGAAGAGGGGATGAGCAGCAGGCAATGAAAGAAATACAGCTATAATAAAAGACACAAGCAGTGAAAAGGCAGTGGTAAAATCAGCATAAATGTCACTCCCCTCCTCCCCCCTTCCAACCAGAATAAATTTTCCTTATAAATAAATACTGTGAGAATAACATAAATATCTTTAGCTGAGAGTGGGAATGTGCAAGATCAGTGAATATTGCTCTTGTATAAGCATACTTCTCTAGTGCAGGAGAGATGTGACAAGAGCTATGGTACATATTTAATTCCAGCTTGTTCCATGATGGGTTTTTCAAGCAAGGCAGGCTGAAGATGGCCACTGCCCTATAACTCAACCAAGACAGGGACAAACATCAGCTGACAATTAGCTGGTTGTGTAGTTAGCAGGCTTCATTTTAGCCTTTCCTGAACTAGTGAATGGATTAATTCACCTCTTTAGACACTCATTTCCCTTCTGACTCTGCCATCTTTACTGAGAGTGTGTGCAATTTAGGGCCTTAATCAAATCTATGCACAGCACCAGTCACAAGGAGCACTTCCAAGAGCTGCTATGTCACTAATCAAGGAGAAGGGTCTTTGCACTCTACAAACCAAATCTGAGATTACTGAGGAATACAATCAATTCTGTACCTCTTTCTCATTTTTTTGAAGTGTGGACTTTTATTTTAAAATTCTCTACACCTAACAAACACACCATTAGCACAGTAGAATAGGAGTTTGATTGATAAGGAGAATGAATACAAATAAGGTTGGTAAGATGGAAAATGCAGCAGAAAAGCAAACATTAGGCAATGCTTATCCCTACTAGCAAATAGAAATCAAACCCTTTGTTTTAGTATGAACAGTGATAGCCTTAGATGAGAAGATACTTGCAGGACACAGCAGCTGTAAAAAGAATTCACCCCATGCTGATACTAGAAGGTAATGTGAAAGAAGAAAAGCTAAAAAGTTAGTTCCAGTATCATGGAAAGACTGCTTCAGCCTGGTTGCCATGTGATTTCTTTGTTGAATATGGAAGTTAGGATTATCTTTTAAGACCAATTAGACCTGTATTCAGTTCCCTAACTGAATACACAAACCCCAGCTATCACTCTGGAAAAATTAATTTGGCTCAGATCTTAGAAAATACCTCACATTTCCAAATACCACTGATTTCCAGAAAATCTTCACTTGTAAATCAGATTAAATTTAAATAAAGTTAAATTACAGTTGTAGAAAAAGAGGAGCCACACTGGAAACACGCTGAGCCCCCTCTGTCAAATCAGTGTCCTGTGAAGGGACAACATCTGCCACTTTATGATCATTGGACAGTTATCCTTTTCAATGTCCCCCATGGTAAAACAGATCATCACAAGAGAAAATGCCCATCTTGATCTGAAGATCTTTATGGTTACAGTCATGCACTGCTTCAGTGTCTTTTCTGCATGCAGGTAGACTGAGACAACACATTGCACAGCTTCAGGGAGTGACACCATCTGAGATTCCCCCTCTCTCTCTCTCACTGATAGGGTTTTATTGAGAGATCTATACTGTCAGCTGCCTCCAAAGGCAACATAAATCATAACCCACTCATAGCTACTGTGCCAAACTAGACCCTGGTGTAAGCATATGCAACTCAAGTCATTGCTGGCTGTAACTCATTGTGTCTAGAAAGAAGCATTTGTTACATTTACAGTGATGCTTTTATACTGTTACCTCAGTAAAGACTACAGTTGGTGTAAATCAGCACATTTTCACTGCTGTCTGTGGATCTATACCAACATAATCCTTTTTCATCGTTACCTCCCATCAAACTTGAGGTTCTGCTCCTGTTATTTCCTTCTTAGTTACATGCTCCTGTCTGTGTCAGGCTCTCTATCTCAAAACTGAGTTACTTTTTGCAAAAGTTTTACATGTGAAGTGGACATAAAGATTGTACTGCTGTGGCACTGAGCCAAAAGAGTTTACCCTCAGCTCCAGCAGGGGTCTAAATAATGAGGACATATTGAGAGCAACTGTAATTCCTGGGGTACAGAGACATCTGGAGTTGGAAGTAAAGACCAGGCTACTATTAAGAAACATGAATCTGTCTAACCTTTTGGTGAAACCATTTGTACATTTGACATAAAAATGTTTTGCTTGTGTCTGCAGAAACCTTGCATTGAGTAGGTATGGGCATCTTTAAATACACTGATGGGCGTATAAAAAATTCACTTTAGCAAAGTGAAAATCCAAGAGACTGAAAATCATCCTGCCACTTTGAAAGGAATTCTAGAAAGGAGAAAAGTAAAAAGGTGAAAGCAAGAAGGTCTATTTCTTCTTCATGCTTTTATACTTAATATTTGAGGTAAATGGAAGATGTTGGTGCATAGGAACATGTGATATAGAACTAATGAGAATCATAATCACCTAGCTTAGAAAGGACCTTTCAGGTCAACTATCAAACTACCTCTGACAAGCCTTGTACCTAGACAGGGACTTCAAACCTTAACCCCCTGATTAGGAGTCTGATGCTTCCACAACTGAGCTACACACCCAGGTTGTAATTTCTCCTTCACCAAACAGCAACTGGTTGCACTCAATGTGCATCAGTGCCCATCAGAAGACCTATTTAAGGCTTCTCTCTATTTTTGCCCACCTGAGAAGGTGCATCATAACCCAAATCTATTTCAAATACCCTACTGTGGCAGAGACACCTCTCACAAGATCTGGCTATTTAAATTCCCATCCAACCTGACCTTGAATACTTACAGGGATGGGGCACATACAACTTTCCTGGGCAACCTTTTCCAGTATCCATCATCTATAGTTTCACCAGTAATAAGAAATTAATCACAGACATAGAGTAATAGGAAATTACAAGCCAGAAAGGACTACCTGTGACAAAATGCTTCATTAAACCACCTGAAAGGATTACTGCATGCCAAGTGACTACAGTTTTTTCTAGCAGCACCAGGCTCCAGGTGCGTTTTCAAATGTTACACATAAACCCAGATCCTTTCTGAATCTAATCTTCTTTCTCTTGCTCTACTAATCATAAGATGAACTTCAGATCAGAAGCTTGCTCTTTGACCAGCACAGAAGCATTACAAAATGACAGACCTCAAAACGGTGTGATCCCACCAAGTAATGTATTCCAGCCCTGTAGTTTATTTTTCTGGTGTATGTTCATTAAATTGGTGCTTTGGTTTTCAAAGGCCTCCTTTGATATTCAAATGTTTACAGAACACACACTCCCAACTGCCTGTCTGGATAGCAGAACTATTTCTTCCTCCATTCAGGTCATCTGTGCAGGGCCTTCTGGTAGCTCCCACAAACATGTTTGCAAACCCCTGGGTGATCCAACTTTATTTTGTTCCTTTCTTACATGCAGCTAACCTTTGAAAATAATTTCCAAGGGCTATTATGAAAAGAAGAATCCCAGCTGGAGTTTTTGAAGGTTGTGACATTAGATTTATCTTTTAACATCACGCTCGTTTTCTTTGCTTTGCCTTTTCTTTGGGAAGATTTTGTTTCTCTGATGTTTTGCTTCCAATAATACTGGTTTTTTTTTGTGACCACACATCATTTCTAATGGCTTGCAAGTAAATTGTTTTATTTTAGGCTGTGCTTTGGTATCCCACAAAGTTGTTCATTGGTGAGGGAGGACAATGCCAGATGCTGACAATGAGAAAAGATACAAGAGGTCATCCAACCTGCAGGTTTTCCTGCAAAACAGTGAATTTGCACCATCACTGTGTGCAAGTGAACATGGTGATCAGACACAAGTAAAAGAAATGCAATAATCCAGTAAAGGAAGGCTTGGCTCTTCTCACAGACCAGCCATCACCAAGACCTAACAATTTCACTGCAAACTTTTAGGTTCATGCCATTTACAAGGCCACATTTTCTTTCCTGAATAGACAAAAGCACTTAGAAATGTTGCACTCTTTGAAACATTGGTTAAGGGTTTTGAGAGCTGATTGCTAATTTCTTGGTTTTTAATATCTCAGAGGATACATTTAGGAGTTCAGAGAGTATTTCTGGGCTGTTTTGAAGAAGCTCAGGAGTGGGATGCATGTGCCACAACTGTGAATATGATGAACTAAGCCGACTGTTGGGTGTGGGACCAAATCCAGCTCTGCCACCGACTGGCAGCATGACCTAGAGCAATGCACTTCTTGTGCCTGATTCTATTGCCTCTCAGGGGAGTAAAGATCATGATTCTGTGTTCACTTATCCTCTTCTAGCTCTCTCAGAAGCAAACTGAAATAAGCTGGCAGGAGTTCAAAGAGCCAGCTAAGCCGGTAGAGGCTTAACCTCCAAGTGGGTCATGACACAACCAGCTGATGACAGTAACATCTTTAGCAGCTAAAGCTGTCAAAAAGGCATGTGAGAATACAGGCATCCAGTTCAGGAGAAGTGCTGTCACATCCAGGAAACTACTGAAATCCAAATAATATTCAACAAGTTCCCTTTTTTCCATGGCAATCTTACAAGGTTTTTGTTTTCACTTAGAAGTTTTTCTCCCCTAAACAATTTTAAGATGATAGAATTTTGAGGGGAGTTATACGAGAGTAGGTTCCTCTTGAGTATGCATAGGATGGAAATTAGTCATTAATCAAGTGATTCCCCACAGAACCACTAACTTGATGTAGAAAAATGAATGATGGAAGGAAAAATAAATGCTTCTGAATTAAACAAAGCAGGAATATTATATTAACCACAACACAGCACACAGGGGCTATTCCAGTAAGAGAAGGAGTTGATGAGTCCTTTTAACTTTATAATTTGGCTTATTAATATTGATGTATTTGGGAGAGGCAATAAGGAAACATTCTTCTATCCTATGGTGCAGAAACCAAATAGAGAATCATAGAATGAATCATAGAATGGTTTGTGTTGGAAGGGACCTTAAAGAGCATCTGGTTCCAACCCCCACTGCCATGGGCAGGGACACCTCCCACTGGACCAGGTTGCTCAATGCCTCACCCAGACTGGCCTTAAACACTTCCAGGGAGGAGGCATCCACAACCTCTCTGGGCAACCTGTTCCAGTGTCTCACCAACCTCACAGTAAAGAACTGCTCTCTTATATCCAGCCTAAATCTACCCTCTTCCAATTTCCATCCATTACTTCTAGCCCTGCCACTCAGTACCCTATTAAAAAGTCCTACCCCAGACTTTCTGTAAGCTACTATGAGGTCCCCCCTGAGTCTTCTTCATTCCAGGCTGAACAACCCCAACTCCTTCAGCCTGTCCTCATAAGGAAGGTGCTTCATCCCTCTGATCATCTTCATGGCCCTCCTCTGGACCTCCTCCAACAGCTCAATGTCCTTCTTATGTTGAGAGCTTCACAACTGGACACAGTACTCCAGTTGGGGTCTAACCAAAGCCTAGCAGAATGTCAAAATCCCCTCCCCTGACCTGCTGGCCAGTATCACACAAATATCACAGAGTCTAGAAATAAATGTTACAGATGCTAGTGTGTCTGGGTGTCAAAGAGTGATATTTTCTTCTTTCCCTTAATTTTCTTAGTTTAAAAGGAATCTGTGGAAGTTTTCTGCCACAAAAAGACACTGCACACCTTCAGGATCTGGAATACAGATCCTTCTAAGAAGAGTTACTAACCTCCTCTTTCAGTGTAGGAGAGGGACCCTAAGAATTTGGTGAATGGGTTCGGTGCTTTTCTCTACAGGAAAGAATTTACTTTAATGAAAGTAGTCCAAAACAGATCAAAAGGATTGGATGTAACATAGCAGTTTCCAAACTGGAGACATCTCCACACCCAGGGATGTGAGAAAATACACTTGTACTCTTGGAAAATGAGAACTGGTATATGAAACTTGGCATGCCCTGCCCTTGAGGTACAAAGACATTGCTCTGAGCCCAAATCTCCAGCCCATCACACTTAGAACAACAGCAGCAGTCAAAAACTGGCCAGATCTCTCTGCCTCCCCACTGCTTCATCCTTCTGGGAATGCTGCATCCTCAGTTCATTATGAGAAGGAATAACTTTGAGCAGCATGAGGGTAGGAGAGGGAATTGAGGACTGAACAGCTTCAGGCATTCAGTCAGTCCCCACATACACTCTTTATGGTTTATAGGTTTTGGTTTGGCCCAGGAAAATTAGCCTCAAATTAAAACAGACTATTGTGAGCTTCATTAGATGAAAACAATCCATGTTTAATTACAGGGCAAGAGACCAAGCACACCAACAGCTCTCCTAAGAAAAAGTTGCACAAAGCAAACAACTGCATATTAAAAGTATAAAACAGGTAGTACCACAGCATGGGAGGGACAGTTCAGTGCTGCAGAGATGCAAATTCTCCCACTTTTTATTAAATATGCTGTAGAGACTGATGAAAATTTCCACTACTGATAGAAGAACAGATTAGGATTTCAAAAAGCATTTAAAATCAGTCCAGCTGGGGTAAAAATATTAATCCTGACTAGATTTGCATATGGATTTTCAGATCTAACTGCACAGCAAAGAAAAGCATATTTTAAGTATCCTTACATGCACCTTTTTCCTTGAGAGCAAGTTCCTTTAAGTCCTTTAATTTGGATTTCCCACAAACTCCCTCCTCCACACAGAGAATTCATTTTACACTTTCCTGGCAGAGTTAAAGAGACTGCCCCAGGAACAAGTTGACCTACAAGTGAGTAAGACTCAAAGCAAAGAAACAAGATGTTGTAAAGGGCAGACCCTACCCCTGTGCCAAGCAAGAGGGAAAATTTGCTTTAAGCTCCTTTTGATGCTTTATTGAAATATGATGGTTTCTCCACACAGGAGCACTACCCTATGGTTTCTACAATGCAGCACAAACTCACAGCTCTGCTTACAGGATTTTGGATAATCAAAAGTAGGAAGCATGTATGCAAACAGTGCTACTTTGTATTGATCTCCTTGGTGCATGTCAACATAAACCTGACATTAACACCAGCTTACCCACTACTCCTTTCATGGAGAAGATTCTGATTTACAAGCTGTGTTAGCATAAGATTGTTTTCAGACTGACAGCTTTTACAGCCCTCCTTGCACAGTGATGAGGCATTTGCCATTAGCAACCAGTTTCCTAGATTCCATCTTGTTTGACTTCTCCTTTTTTGCAGGCTGTATCACATTATTTGTCTGCTTTTCCAGGTTCTGCTCTAATACTCTGCTGCTATGCCAAGCACAACAAAACATCAGTGAATTATTTTTTTTTTAATCCCAGATCACCAACAGGAGTGACTGCAAGGAATCACACGGGAGACAGACCATCACTCTAATTTAGCAGATGACATGTTATCACTCAACCTTCCTTTAGGTACTTCAAAAACAACTTCTCTCTGTCTCCTCAATTGGAAAAA
This sequence comes from Turnix velox, assembly GCA_013400935.1. Classification (NCBI taxonomy): domain Eukaryota; kingdom Metazoa; phylum Chordata; class Aves; order Charadriiformes; family Turnicidae; genus Turnix; species Turnix velox. The sequence continues at coordinate 74,196 of VZTY01022232.1, read as the reverse complement.
ATCATCAAGTTTATTCACAGTTCATTTGCTGTGTTTCCTCTTCAGAAAAAACAAGGTCCTTCTATTTGATGACTTCGAACATGTTTCAAAAATTATTTTCACTGTTTTGCATAGGATTATGTATTTTTAACATGAGTTCTCTTTTTAATCTTTCCTTTCAGGTAGAAAACGTTACTAATACATTTTGTGCCATATGCTTCTAGGTTTTTAGGTTCTGAAAACAGTCTGGCACTAATGCCATGGTAGGGTTATGAGTGTTTTACATTTCCACTTTAACAAAGATGAACAAAAACACTGCAATTCATGCCTCAACCCTTCTCTTAAAATGTTTTCCTATAAGACCATTTTGTTCCCTGCCTTTGGCCCATTCAAACCAAACCCTGACCATCAACCACACTCACATATACAATGTGTCAGAATCATAACATAAGGAAAATACTATGGGAAAAGAAGCAGCACATGAAATACATCCCCCACTGAAACACGTGGTAGCATTTTACTGTAAAGAATTTCTTTCTTATGTCTAGTCTAAATCTATCCCCCTCCAATTTATATCCATTGTTTCTAGTCCTCCCATCCGATATTATGTTAAAAATTCCTTCCCCTGCCTTTCTGTAGGACCCCCTCAGGTACTGATAAGTTACTCTGAGGTCCCCTCTGAGCCTTCTCTTCTCCAGGCTGAACAACCCCAACTCCTTCAGCCTGTTGCTTGTTGCTCCAACCCTTTGATCATCTTCGTGGCCCTTCT
>VZTY01022232.1:49952-69393 GCA_013400935.1 Turnix velox | reverse complement strand
TGATTCTGTGAGGGATCCCTCAATTTGAGGGGAACCAAAACAAAACACAAATGTATTAAGTAGTGAGTAGGCAATAAAAGAAACCCCAACATATTAATACTTTCCACACTATACTGCAAGGAATCACAGAAAGTTCAAATTAAAATGACAATTTTGACTACAACAGAAATCACAAATTGAAGGAGACACCAGCCTTAATGTGAACTAGCTTTCATATTAAATTTCAAATCTTTGTTCCTTGAAAAAGAAAAAAACACAGCCAAAACTCACATTATCTTAGCTTGCAAAGTTGTTGAAGTGGAAGTAGGAACTATAATGGCATTGGGATGCATTTTTTTATTACACAGATTTATTGACCATAAACTTTGGAAATGTTTTATTATGATAGAAAAGTGCCAAGCAACAATCACTTCCTTATGAAATAGCAATGAAAGAAGATTGACCTCTCTGGCATTTATGAAACAGTTCAGGATATATTCTCATGCTTCCCAGAATCCTACAGCCACACAGTGACCCAGAAGAAGGAGCAGTTGGCCTCTAGAGTCTGATCTGAGTGTTGACTCTTTATTACTCCCTTTCCTACAATGAAGCAAATTCATTTTAGGAAAAATGAACAACCTTGTCAAGCAAATTTGAACTACTGAATTTGTAGTTGCCAGTGATCTGACTCCCAGAACATGAGCCAACCAGAGATGACTTCATGGCAGGATATCAGGACATCAAAATCATGGAGGTGATCTGCCCATTTGCTGGAGCTCAAGCTGTTTTTAATCCTCCAGATCTCCTCCTTGAAGGAGTACATTTTCCAGGCACCACAGATGAGCTTAAACACTCAGCTCAGATGGCTTTTAAGGCAAGGTAGACACAAGATGGCTACGTGCTGTCTCTTTGAAAGTCTACCTTTCTGGCTATGTAGGACAGCCCTAGAGTTCTGCAAAGGCACTCAAGTCTCAGTATCCATTTCCCACAGCTGGGAATTATGTCTGTATTTCTTCCTGTGATTTTCAGGTATTCAAAAGCAATCAGGTTCTGCCTCAGTATTCAAGCAGGACATAAAGTGAAGTCAGGAGAGAAGCTCTTCCACAGGAAATTATTTCCAATCTCAAACTGGGGCAATTCCAATTCATTTTTCTTCCCTCATAATTTTTTCTCTGTTTTTGTGCTTTGATTTTACTTGAATGCAGGACTGACTAGACATAGATGAGTGGCTTTGGGGTTTTTTTATGGTGATAACTAATAGAAGATGAATTACCAGAATTACGAAGTTGTTTTATTTTTGTTGTATTTATTTTCTGGTAGCTTAAAAACAAAACAAAAAAACTCCCACAACACACACATACTCCCTACTCCCAAAATACCAGAGCACACATTATATTTTCACTCCTGATGAAAAAGTATTGTCAATTTTCAGCCCTAGTAGTGACTACTGACACTTCAGCTTTTTTCCAATCTCCAAGAGAAAAATTCCTGAATATTTTCAGACATCCATTCCCTTAAAAGCAAAGACACTTCTGCAGACATGTAAAGCAGATACCCTGTTTCAAAATTGATGGCATACATTCAATTAAGTTGTGCAGAGCAGCTAACCCTGTTATCATATTATGTTTAACCAGCCAAGTGACAACAAAGCAGCTTTTTCCTCTCTATCACCACAAGCAATACTTGCTTAAGCCTCTATATTCTTGACACTTTTTTTGTCACTTTTTTTTTTAAGCTATTCTTGTTTGCTCAGTGTATTTATCAGACACTTATCTCACTCTATCAGCAAAGATTAAAGACTCATACTACCAAGTATTCCAATTACCCCATAAGAGAAGAGCTCCACAGAGCTCCAGGAATCCATCACAATAGAAAATGAAATCTAATTAATTGTGTGCATTGGTTTAGCTTCATACACATGATTATTTCATTTGCTCCTAATGGCTATGTTAGCAGAGATTTAATATGTTTGAAAGCACACAACCACAAGGTCAGTTTACTCTGAGTGTTTGAATAATCATATTTTTAAGCAACTGTATATGAAAAAAGTTACTTGTGATGGGAGGCTCAAAAGAGAAGAAAATACTTAGAGAGCCTTGGGATGACACAGTACCTAGAGAGAAGTCTGTTTCAGCAAGTTCACTAACCTTCATTTTACATTCAGGGAGAAGAGGACTTTTGTCACAATTTTTTTGTGTCTTGAAACATGTATTTTTAGGTTACCTGTTACAGCATCTGGGTGAACCTCAAAACAGCACAAAGCTTTTATCATAATTCTAGAAAAAAACCAGTTATCTGAGTAAGATTTGGTGAAAAAAACCAAACCAAACCAAAAAAACCACCCCACAAAACACTGCTAGAGATAAATGGATTGACATGATATTATAATAAGCACATTAGGGAGCAGAAGTTGTTGTGGAACCACAAGGGGTCTCAAGGCTGGAACAGAAATAGGAAATAGCTATGAAAACTATCAAATACAAACTAACAGTTGTAACAAGCAGAAGAAACAAAGAAACCCTTTCAATATAAATTAGTGAATAAGAACCAATGGCTGGAAACTTAGGAAGAAAACTAAAAATCATCACAGTGAAGTTACAAAACACACTGTTAACAGGAAAGTGATTAACCATTAGGAGAAGGAACCATTAAGGAGAAAAACTATTAATATCTATGAAGATATATTAAGAAACTGGAGAAGAACAGTGAGATCTGTCTCTCTCTTACAAATTTTCCCCAAATTTGTCTAATACTTAGTTGCATAACTCCACTTCTTAGAAATCAAAATCACCTCCTATGATGTCTGTAGGTTTTTATTAACTGAATGCATTTTACTGCCTCCTATAGAGTCTCTTCCTTGTTTCTTACAGTGTTGAATGTAACACAAAATTCCCCCAGCCTTCATCTACAGTACATAGGTTTGCACAGTACATAAGTAGCATTTTGTTATGTGCAAATCTTGTGCAAACTCATGGGTAACACTGCTCCAGGGGTGTCAAGAGAAACACAGATAACTACAGAGAAGGTGCAGGCTTCCTCATGTTTAATAAGTCCAAATCCAAAGCCATCCTCTTGAGAAATGTGAAAGAATACCTGATGTGGCAAAAATCCTCTATATTTCCAGAGCTGCTGTGCTGACAGACTATTGCATACAAATGCTCCATCTAGAGAAGCTGTGGGAGACTTCTGTATCCCCATGGTAACAATCAGAACAGCATAATTGTCACACAAACTCATGCTGTGTTTGTGTGTGTGTGCACACATATATGCTATATTTTGAACACCAGGATGTGACATATGCTTCCCACCTATAGTCCAAGCCCAAAAGCCAGTTAAAGGCAAGAGAAAGCAGCCAGCAGCAGCAGTTCTAGTAGTGCTATGTTACAGATTTGGTGTCCTTCCTGCCTAGTTGATATCCAGAGGTCCCTTGTAATCCCCATCACTCCATGATTCTGTGATCTAACCAGACTGGCTTGTAGAGATGAATGAACATGTGTTAATGGACAGGCAGCACCCATCAAAACCAGGAGTGGACAAATATAACTCATGAATTTATACAGATTTATTTACTTATAGAAACATGGCAAGTTCCATATTTTCTTTTATTACTCAGAGGAATCTCTTTTGTTGGTTTTTTTTTTCTTTTTTTCTCTTTTTCTTTTTTTACCAGAATTGCCTATAAGAATTTGGCCTTCATTTACAGAAACCCCACAGCCAATCCTGCAGAAACTTGACATCCAAAGCAAATAAAATTCTTTATGGTGAGGGTGGTGAGACACTGGAGCAGGTTGCAATGTCCTCTCTCTGAAGATGTTTAAGGCCAGGCTGGGAAAGCCACTGAGCAACCTGATGTAGTGGCAGATGTCCCTGCCTACTGCAGGAGGGTTGGAACTAGATGATCTTTAATGTCCCTACTAGCCCAAAATATTCTATGGTTAATAGGTTCATGCCATAGTGGAAAGAGGACATTAAACCAGCCACCACACAGTGACTTTTGACTGGTTTATTTATAGTGAGGGTGAGGGTCCTAGGCATTTGTGTTGTTTTGTTTTGTTTTTTAAAAAAAATGGATGTACTTGCCTTGGCAGCCTGCCCTCCAAACACACACGCACAGTTTCAGGTACAATGATTTTCTAAAGAAAAAGTAGTGCTTTTCTCTGTGTTTACAAAGTGATAAATAGAAATGTAATAATGAAATTCCATATTCACACTGCCAGCTAAGTAATTTTTGCTTGAAGAGGAAAGGATATGAAAAAGCTCAAGGTGGGGAAGAAAATCGAAGAAGGAAAAAAGCCATAAAAAGCAACAGCCTCAAAGAAAACAAAGACAAGAGTAAAGTTCAAAGGAAACATAATACAAAGATGATTCCATCTGTTTGAAGTTCATGTGCTGGTACAGATGCTGCTTACTTTATGCAGTTGGACTTGAGGACAGACATAAAGGGAAAGTTAGTCAGAAGATCAATTCTATTCTCTGAGTTCCCAGCAGGTCCACAATATCCATAAATAAAGTAACCAGTGCATTTTTTGTTCTATGCAGCATGGTCTTAAAACTAGTAGAATAAAGCATTATGAGAAATCACAGGAATGGTTGTGCAGAAACGTTGTAAAATTCAAATTGAGAGCTTTGTGAATGAAGCTAGGAGATGACTCATGCAGTCCTTTGCCCCACAGAATTCCAGAAAGGCATCCCACACAGGTCTTTCAAAACCAAGACTTTCCATAGGAATGAAAACCAGAAGTCACATGGAAAGGCTTATAAAGTGATCAAAGGCACTTTCTTCAAAATCACCACCTTTATCTTTTGGAAAGTCTGAAAAATAGCTAAAACAACATGAGATTTACGTAAAGTGCAAATGAATGAGATTTGAAGTGAATATTTTGGGGTTAACTCTAGGATTAACAGATTCTGTTTGGGATGTCTTGGAGGTTGTTGGGCAGATGACCATGGAGGAGGTAAATGAGGAGTTTTCCCAGGAACATTGAGCCAAACATGGAGACTGAGGGTTCAGCAATGAATCTAAGATGTGCTAAGGATGTGCTGCTGTTAGATAACTGCAGTTTGGCTGCTTTCTCTTGCCTTTTACAGGCTTTTGGGCCTGGATTATAGGTGGGAAGCATGAAAGTTTCATGAATCAAAAAACTCTTTAGTTATTTAGGCCTTATATACCACCTAGAATACCTCATGATGTGCAGCAGCTAACTGGTCTCATTTTACTGCCAGTAAATGAAATGGAGTTTGTTTATGAAGAACAAATAATTACCTCCCGAAAATAGACCCTGCAAGGTAGTTGTGACTGATAATTGCTTTTATTGTCCCTTCAAGGAGCTGAACTACATACAGCTTGGCAGCTGTAGCTTCCAGCAGCTTCAGTGGGATTTGCAGTTGTTCAGCAACTGCTTGGATATGGCTTCTTGATGTTTTGACAGATATGCTGTGCACATCGTTCTCAGAAAATAGAATAACAACTAGGAAAACAACAACCTAAGCAAGATGAAAACCATTGTTCAAGTCTTTTCTCTATTTCTACTGGGTGAAGTTATGTTGGAAACCAGAGTTCATTTTCATATTCAGTTTTGTCTAAGTATTTATGTGTCATACCAGCCTTCAATGATCTGCCCTCATATATTTCTAGTTAAATACGATTCACTTGCAGTTCTTTTACATCTTAAAAGTGATTTACATTTTTTTAAGCACATCTTAATATGCAATGATTCAGTCTTGGACACTACCAGAAATAAACAGGCCTTCGATGAGCCTCACAAAGAGGTCCCTCAAGAACAACCAAAGCACTGATTCTGAAAAAACTGTGCCTAAACAAAGCAAATAATACCCATAAACAAAACACAAGTGATGATTTCAAGAGACCTTGGGTGTCATTACATTGCACCATTTTTTGTTTGCTCATGTGTCCTTGCTGCTCAGAAATATCAAAGAAACTTAAAGGTAAAATGACACTTAGAGATCACAAGGTGTTCTCTGCCTGCAGAGACTCAAATAAGAACATCAGCTCAAGAGATAGGGATATGGAATCAAGATTCTTCCAGGTTTCAAACAAACATTCACAAGGCCAAAGAATGTTTCTCTCACATATCCTTCTCAAGCAGTAGCATTAAGAGTGAGCTTTCAGCAATGGAGCTGACACTGGTTATGGAATCATTCTCCAAACCTGAGTTACGAGGGGCTGTCAGCACCTTTCATCAACATGCATCATATTGCTTAGCTAATGGAGCTTGGAAAGGATCTACTATTTTTCAATATTTTTCCCATTATTGTAAATAGATGAGATTCTGCTCCAGGCCACATGTGAAAGATGATAAATTAGGAGGAAGAGATGTGAATAAGTACAGAAAATGTGAAGAAATAATGTGATTGCTTTTATTTCTTTGCCTCAGCAAGGCTTATTCTCCCCCTCAATAGAAGCAGAATGTGCCCTGAGAAGAAGCCAGCTCACATTACCTGGTGATATTAAGAAACTCATTTGCAGTGAAACATCCAGAGGGACACCATGCAGGGACACTCAATGATGAGGACAGGAGTCTCCTTACAAATAGTGTGAATGACAGGAGTGTCCTTGCAAGCAGGAAATTGAAATTTGGTTTTGGAGACATCCATTACAATTTCCATATGGAGACTGTGCCTTGGTGATACCTGTGCTCACATTGTTTATTCTTAACCAGCACCTTTGGCTGGAGGACCAAACTAATTTCCTCTGTTTAACAAGACATTCCTGTCATTTATAGAGACATCCTGATCCTTACCCTATCACACCTAAGCAAGCTGCCTAGTTTCTTTTGCAAAATGACCTCTGAGAATCCTGAAATATAAACCAGAAACAAATTATCAAAAGCTATGTGTGTTTTTTAATATTTCAGTCCATATTTTAGAAGCCATATCTGTCCTTTTAAAACAGAGTTACTAAATTTAATGTCATTTAAACATTCATAAACACCAGTCACAGCTGAGCTTGACAATGGAGATAGTCTGACACCATTTTGCAAGTTCCACCTTTTTCTTCTGATAGAAATTGATTTCAGCTTTCAGTGTTCCTCAGCTGACATACATATTTTTATATATGCATATGTTTTTTTCTGTTCATTTTGCAAGAACAAAACAAATCTAAGAACAGATGAACTCCCTGTGATTTGCAAACCTGACATGAAGTGCTGTTAGAAATTTTAAATGTCCTTGCTCTGGGGAATTAACTTGAAAGTTGAAAGAAAAGAAACAGATTGGTAATGCATAATGTTTCCACAAACAACCTTTTTGTTTTTTAATTAACTCAAGTGTGTTTGAAAAGTTCCTGCTGCCCAAGGTCGGTGTGTTCACTGAATGGGGGTGGGAGAACATAAATCTTTGGAATATGGCTTGGTCAGGGTCAGGGTCTGCTAACTTTTAACAAGGTAAGGCAGAACACTGAATAAAGAAATTAAGAAATTTGATTTTATAAAGGAATGAATAAAGGCAATTAAGAAATTACAAATTAAGAAACAACAAAACTTAAGAAATAGCTGTGACAAGCCAAAAATTAGAAACTTTAAAACCAGCAAATAAACTCACTTGGACAGGGCTATGACTCGGCACCAGAAAAGCCTACTAATATTTTGCTATTTTAATGTCATGAAATTTAGCATGTAATTTGTTTTTTCTCTTTTCCTTTCTCACCTATGCGATCCTCAGTTGTTTCCTCTCCACCCCTTTCAGCTTCCAAATTATGCTTAATGAATGACCCTCATTTTATTCCTTTATATTCTTGTATTTTTATTTTCTGATTTATAGCCTTTGAAATTAATAGTTGCACTCTCAGACAAAGCTACTGTAACAATCCATATTAAAAAAATCAAGATGCTTCTTATCTCATCTTGACAAAAAGGCTCAGTAAATATGTAAGTGGATGAAAAAAAAAGANGGTTGGAAGGGACCTTTCAGATATGTAAGTGGATGAAAAAAAAGCAAACAGCTGAATTCCATAGGTGTTACTCTTTCTGTTGTGCTCAATAGCAAAAGCAGTGGGTAGGATGCAAAATACTAAATAACTCAGAATTTTCAGTTATACTAAAAAATGAGAAGAAAAAAAAATATAAGGAAACCCCATACTTCCTAATGCAACTTCTTTGTTGTGTATCTTCCAAGCCTTCCTCTTCAAAATTCTTTGGAGAGAGACAAATTGCATTAAAATTATTAATTGCAACTGTTTCTTCCACCCAAGAGAAGCCCACTGTTTCCTTTCTTCCTAAGGGGTGGTCCCTGTAGCAGTTTCAAAACCTTCAGCTAAACTGGCAGAGGACAGAGGCATTACTCAGTGACCCCCCCATGTTGCAGAACGCATTAACTCCAGCTAGTTCATCCTGAGTAATTTCACACAATCGATTTTGAGGCAAAGAAAATCCTGAATTGCTGCAGGAGCCCAGCAGCAGCCAGAAGAGGGGCAAGAGGAGCTGCCCTGGAGGTGAGGGGAGGATTTCCCCTTTGCAGCCTCCTCTCACGTAGGCAATGCTCAGTCCAGGAGATGCTTCCAGCCTGGCAGCACCTCTCCAGTCTCCCTGATATCCCGAAGTTGATGCAGAGGGTGTTTTCTCACCCTGAAGCAATTTACTGACACATTCACGGGGACTTCTGTGGGTTTTGTTTTGTTTATCGTCTTGCTAATGAAGTGTTTGTTTGTGTGTGTGTGCAAGCCCTCTGCAGATGAAGCCTCCAATTTATCATGCTTGTGTTGACATTGCTTCATCTGCAGCCTGAACGTGAGTGGAGACTGCACAGAAATCTTGTGGGTGGTTAAGTCTTCAATTCTGTATCTAGCACAACAACAAAAGACAGTGAAAAAAAAATTATTCAGGTGACATGTATCTCAGAATCACCAGCTGATTAGAGCAGCTGCAGGGCAGTCAGAGCAGTGTTCTTAGTCCTATCTTTTGGTGAAAAGCACGAAGAAAAATGAAAAATATTCCAGCAGTTTGACCATCATAAAACAGATTTTCTTGAAAAGTCTTTTAAAGAGACAGATTATTCAATATAACTACCTGCAGTGGGTTCAAGCTTGTGGGAGAATTTACCACCACCCACCCTTTCTCCTGCAGTAGCCTAGATTGTCTCATCTTTCATCCTTTCTCTATATACTATAAAACCTGGTTTTGCCCCCTCTCTGGAGGTGTTTAAGGCCAGGCTGGACAAGGCACTGAGCAATCTGGTCTAATGGGAGGTGTCCCTGCCTATGGCAGGAAGGTAGGAACTAGATGATCTTTAATGTCCCTTCCGACCCAAACTATTCTATGATTCTATGTATTGGTGAACAGAGCCTCTGCTGCCATCCAGGAGAAATACAGTGAAAAGAAATAGGGGGAAAAAAATTAATCTCTCTTATTGCTCTCCAGCTGCACATTGTGTTTCTGTCTGCTCTACTTACATAGGCAAATCATTGTATTATCGTTCCTCTTGTGAATAGTCCCACTGAAACATTTATGAAATAGAGGATGTACATGGCTCATCCAAGGTTGTGACCCCACAGATAAGTCTGTGTGCCTTTCTGAAGAAGCTCCTGCTGTGCTCCTGCTTTACAGATCTGCTCCAGAACATGCAGATTCAGTCATCCCTATGTTATCTGGAAGCTTTTCAATTTCCATTCCAATTAAACTGAGGACAAAGCAGACCTTTGAAATGGTTACCATGTCCTTGACACCTAAGACACAGTCCTCTGACCTTGAAGTAAGTAGGTGCACCAAGAGATGGAGCACCCTCCTATTTACCTTTTATATCTCTTTGTCCAGTAAGCCCCAATCATGAATAATATTTTTAGGCAGGCAGTTTTATAATAAAAAGTATCCTATTTTATAGATATTAGTGAGGGTCCTAGAAATAGAAGCAGACTTGCTTTGTAAAGAGGTCCAAAAAACATCAACACTTGGCCAGCTTACTGCAGCTCAGGATCCTACAGCATCTCATCCCCCAGCCCCCAAGGCTGTACTCATTCAATTAAGTGTGTTGGAATTTGGGGTTGGAAGGTGCTAGGAGAGTGTCAGTCATCATTATCAGAATTAGCCACTAGGCAGTGTTTATTCCAAATATTTATTCATTATTGTATCCCCTATTAATGTAAGCTACTTGAGGCAAATCTGCTTCTCGTGGAAGTACTAGTGAGAGAAATTCTGAGGCAGAAAAACCAACCAAACAAACAATTTTTGCCAAGCTCCTTCAAGGAATGAGAGAGGTGGGGGTGGGAATGGATAAGAAAGTTTGAATAAGATGATTGATCCTAAAGCTGTCATGTTGTATTTTTGCAAATAAGCAAGCTTCTTCTGGGAGCATGGATGTTGATCTAATATATTTGGTCCATGATCTAATTTGTTAGATCTGCTCTTGGTAGGCAGTAAGTTTTCTTCCAGTTATTTGGGGGAAAAATGGAGAAAAAAAAAATAATTGCAAAGGCTATGTGTGCAAAANCTTCTTCTGGGAGCATGGATGTTGATCTAATATATTTGGTCCATGATCTAATTTGTTAGATCTGCTCTTGGTAGGCAGTAAGTTTTCTTCCAGTTATTTGGAGGAAAAATGGAGAAAAAAATATACTTGCAAAGGCTATGTGTGCAAATTTTTTTAGGTGACCAGGCTTACAAATTATGTAATAGAAACTTGTGCATTATTTTGATTTCTAATCCACAGTTTAGTATCAATAGCCCTGAAAATGCTATTGTGGTTTGCAAAAATTCCATCTTGCTTTTGCTACCAGTTAGTTTTACTATAATTTATTATTATTAGCACAGTTACAGAAAAAATCTACAAAACAGTCATTCCATGAGCTGCACAGACATAGTCCAGCAGCAGGAGATACACAAGACACACTTTGACCAAGAGGCAAATACTAGAATTATCCACAACAGACCACTGGTGCAATCTGAAATGGAGGCAAATGAAGGTAAGTGATTTCCTCAGCTTTGTATACCCATCAATAATGGAGCCAGATGAGGTCTCAGAGGTTTTGTGAGCTGATATGTGGCAGCGTTATTATAGAAAGGATCTTGAAAATTACTTTTCTTCTGTGCATGTACATTTTTAGAGAAAATAGTTTTACTAAATAATAAATAAATAAGATGTATGAGAATGAGAAGATGTTGTTACTCTGAATTCCTGAACTCACTGCTCAGATCTGTCCTGCTTTTCCTCTGTGTTTTCCTATCATTGGATTTGACTATAATGTCCTGTATTTACACTGAAGGCCCCCAGAAATAGAAGGAATCTTTCTCTTCTGTGTTTGACTTCACCTGCAATAATGTCATGTGAAACTCAAGGAAATTTTAGGGTTTTTTTGGTGCATTTTTTTTTAACCTATAAATAGTGATATATTCTGACTGCAGGAACATTCACAGAATCACAGAATGATAAAGATTTGAAAGGACATCTGGAGATCACCTAGTTCAACCCCTCAGCAGGTTCACCTAGATAAAGTGAACATTCCTGGAACAGAGGAGATCATCCCATAGATTAGTACTGAACAGCTGAGGAAAAATTCCATGATTAATCATGGAATCACAGAATCATTTAGGTTGGAAAAGATCCTTAAGGTAATTGAGTCCAACTAAATGCTGACAAGTTACTTACATGACTAAGCCACATCCCTAAGCCCTGCACCTTCTCATCTTGTAAATACCATTAGGGATGGTGATTCAAATATTTTCTTGAGCAGTCTACTGTAGTCATGGGAATTAAAGCCACACCTGCAGCAACTGAACTCAGAAAAATATACTTTATCTCCTATCCTACATGTATTCTGGAAGCAGCTCATGGAGCAGTACACCTAATCCTATCACTGCTGGATGAAGGGAACTCAGAATCGTGAGACTCTGATCTGAATTTCTGAAACTTTTATGTCTCAAATCCTTGGCTTGTTTCAGATCACAACATAGATCTAATGGTTGTTATAACCATGCTGTAGAAAACCCTACATTTAAAATTCTCTTGCAAGAGCTTGCATGACACAGAGACAAAGCAGGGCAAACGAGACTAAAGAAAGAAACAAAGGAAAGAAGGAACAACTTGCCCAAAGTTGTACATCTTTTAACTTCTGTTCTTTCACTCATGCTTGAATAGCTCAACTCTCTCACCTCATCTTATTCTTTTCCCTATGTTACACTTCAATTTCAATGATGAAGCCCTCAGCATGATTTTCCTGATTTGGTAGAACCATTCAAATGTCTTGTCAGAGGTTAAGCCTGTATCATAAAGTCAAAAATTGAAACAGTGGAGGGGGAGAAGTTAAAAATTAACCCAAACCTGCAAACCCTAAGCCCCATGAATGTCTGAGAAATGCTTCTGTGAGATGGAAGTGCTATTGTATGGCAAAAAGCACAACCATGCAGAACAAACCAAACAATTCTTTGGCATTAACAAGGGGCAGGGGATTCTACAGACAAAGCTGAGGAGCACAGACTGATTGCTGATGGAAAGTTGGCACAGAGCTGAGCTGAAGAAGTGAGGAAACTACGAGGAACTAACTCACTGTGCTTACTGAGCACCATAAGCTACCTCACTATTTATGTACCTGTAGGCAGAACAGGGTATTGCAAGTTTAACATAACATGTCAGAGGAAATTTGCAGTTCAAGATTCAATCCTTAAAATAATGGCATCTAGAAGTAGAGACTGGATCATGCTCCACATGAAGTAACCATTCTCTGTAACTTTAAGTGATCTGTGGTAAAACCAGGTAGAATGGTATAAAAAGAGCTAGAAATGTCAGGCCAATTCTGATCATTATTCAATAACATGAAAGGTAACTTTCTTATTGAAACAGAGTTGATGATATGATGTATCTTGATCCTTATGTCATGAAAATTAGACATGCTCCAAAACATTTGGACACACACTGGATCTTTCTGTATTTTATTGAAGCTGCTAAGTCAGTAAAAATCTAATATTTCATTCACAGTGTTTTAATTTTGCTGAAAAACTTGTTCAATTCTCCTTTAAGATTTTGAGATTGTCCTACATGAATCTGTCAGCAGTAAAAAGCATTGCCATTCAAAGGGAAAACACAGCATGTCTTGATAAATATCAGAAAAGGCCCTTGGTGACAGTGCACTATTTATTTATTTATTACATGAACGCATTCAAAACCCTTCATATCATAAAACAAAGCCTGGCAACTACCTATAGATATTCCCCTATCTGGGCCATTCCTCCCACCCCTTGAATCCTGTGTCATTATCAAATGGCCACATCAATCCATCCCTCAAAAATTCAAGCCCTTGCAGTATATAAGGTCTGCCCACGTGACTCAACACTCCTCATCTTCCTGAAATTTAGATTTCAGCTGTCAGCTGAATGGCAAACTTCTCACTGAAATGTCATTTCTTGCACTGCTAGGTTTCTTTTCTTCCTCCACCCTCTCTCTTTCACTAACAGAGCTGGTTTGAATCTAGATAGTTCTGATCTCTGTAACAAAATGGTAACAAGACTTAACTATGATGCACATTTCATCTTTTCCAGCAGTGACTTTCAGCCAGACAAATAATGAATGGTCTCTTGATACCCAGATTGTTTCTATAAACATAGTGTGGGAAACCTGCTTCTGGTCTCACACATTTTCCCAGGCAGATATAGCTCTGATGACTGCAGGTGAGTTACTCACAAGCCTGTACTCATCCATAAATTTGGAATCATGCAGGACACCTACTTTTGGAAACTGCTGCCACAAAGGAAAAATACATTCCACAGGAGTCAAAATAAACTTGTAAGAAGGAAGTCCCTGGCCCACAATTAGGTAGTCCTCAAACTCTGGAATAATCTTATCTAGAGTCTACTAATTTCTGGATGGGCTCTTAGATATACCTCTCTTTTTACTGACTACAGAAGGAATTCATGGGACACAGATACTTAAGCCTGTCCTAAATGTCTACATTTAGGGTGTATTACTTTGGGCTTATGAAGCCTGGCTTTGTGAAGTAGATGCTTTATGAATCATACTTCTTGATCAGACACAAGTAGATTTAGGAGATTTTCTTCTGTTAGTGGTGCTGTGGTCGAAATATCCATGCATTAAAGTCTGGTGTCATTTCAAATACCCTTGGGGTTGACACATCCAAGCAGCACTGCTGGCTGTGCTGCACAGGCAGAAATCCTCTTTTAAAATAGCAGCTGGAAACCTGGGGTGGTCCCCTAGATGCTTATGTTTAAGCACCTTAATCCAGCTCAAACTGTGGAGAGAATGTCTGTCTCAACACATTATCTCATCACATTGCAGTATCCCAGATGTGAAGAAGTCTCTGCAAAGGCTTCTTTCAGACAGAGCAAATGAGAGCTCAGCATCAAGCCACTCACTCTCAGAAACAGGTCTGAGAGTCAGTGCAGCATTATTCTTCCACAGGGCTTTCAAATGGCTGTAAGAAAATCTTGAGCCCTACCTAAAACCTTGTCCTGCTCAAAGTCCTTGTGAGGCCATAAACTAACAGGAGCTGTGAAATCATGTTTTGGTTTCTGGGACAGAAAAGCCTCAAGCTGGTCAGTACAACTGGTTTAGCACAGTTCTGCTCTGACTTAGCACTAAGGCTGCATAAAACTAAACTGCCTCAACCCAAATCTGTGCTGAGCTAAAAATCAAACTGTCCAATTAAACCTCAGAGGGATCTGGGCACTCTCACATCCAACTAGCTCAGGTACTTCTATATTGCTGAAGTAGAAGCAATTGTGTATCAGAAATTAGATCTCATTCCTATGAAATGATACTATAAAGGAAAATAAATATGTAAACTCAAGACTTTGTGCTTCCACCATGCTTTCCCTGATATGAATAGTAATTAGCCAGGGGAATGATTACCCAGAGCTGTAGTGGTACTGGGCATGTTAAAGCTATGACAGGTTTACATGATTTTTACTTGAAGTTGTAGTTAAGCTTAAATGTAAATGCAGTCAGGGAAATCCTACAGGAGCAGGAGTGATCAAAACAGACCCTCTGAAAATTTAAAGACCTGTGTAATTCCCTGGCTTTGGACCATTCTCAAATGACCTGCCAGGGTTGTGCAGGGGATGCATGATGGGCAGACAACATCCCCCAGACTTAGCAACGTGCAGGTACTTCCCAGACCTTAATTCCAGATTGCTGCCAGAGCAGTTTCTGACTGTCTTGATGGAAAGATTTATTATGGAAGATGCCAGTAGATGATGTTCATCAATCTGGTTTCAGTATGGAGATCAATAGGACTCATACAAATTGCTAATGCCCCCAAGGAGCCATTTCCAGCTATTGATACCCAAATTTTTTAAAAGATAAACTTCAATACCAAGAACCAAGTGTCTCCCTAAACAACTGAATTAGAAGACATGAGAAAAAAACCCCATAACTCTGACATTAAAATCTTTTTTCTTCACAAGTACTTTCTTATTTAGCACAAAGAAGAAAATCTAGGAATGTATCTTTTTTCCCTGATCTGTAGGCAAGAGTACTGAATACTGAGTAAAAACATGCTGCTGGTTAATGACTGAGGTTATTTGCACCAAAAATGCTCTGACTTTGTGCTGCTGGGGCTCTGAAAATCAAAACAAGTTTTAAATAAGCACATCTCCCCCGTGGAGATTTGATTTGTTTCTCCAGGTCAGGGAGCAAAGGCAGTAGGAGGTCAAACAATCCGAACGAGATGAAACAAGGGGGATGGGTAAAAAAGGAAAATAACACGTGCAATGTTAGAGTCTTGGTCATCTCTAACCTGTGTTTATCATGTGTTTAACAAACAAACATAGCAAATAGAAGGAAAGTAACATTTGAAGGCAGAGCAAAGGTGCCCAGAGGATTGTTTACAAGCAGAACAGGCAAAATCTCACTGCAGTCCAACAAACAAAAAAGCCAGGAGGTTTATTTTTTTTGATAAAATATATAACATGGCTACTGGCTATTTCTGGAGAATATGGACTAATATTGTCTGCATGCCAGAATTTTAAAACTAAGTGCCTGCACTAAGCAGCAGAGTAGCATCCAACCCACTATTTACACAGAGCAACAACCCTTCCTCATTTCCCATTTCAGTTTCCTATCTTTTAGTGCAGAACAATTGCTCATGAAAAGGATTGGAGCAAAGAGGAGTTGTAAAGCCCTTGACAATTACATCTGGGCAGTGTAGGGGTACAAGAAGTAGAGTGTGAAGGCAAAGGCATGCTGCTGGGACAACTTCATTAAGGACTGAATAGTTTATTTGCTGCTGGAAGTAGATGTCTTTGAGTTTGGAAACAGCATTGATTAACATTCTGAGCAGCTCCTGCTGCCAAGGAGAAAGACAGATAATCTCACCTTGAGCCTCGGGGTATTGTTGCTTTTCTGATTATTCTTCCACAGGGCCAGAAGGAAGTGGGAATATTAGAGTGCTGTTGGAAGTCCAATTAAAGGCAAATCAACTGGAAGGTATTTCTTTAGCCTTGGCAATTACAACCAGACATAACAAATTCATTTGCTGTGTAAGCATAAGAAAGCCTTAATCAAAAGAATCTGTTCACTATTATTTTTATGTAATGGATTTATTAAGTATATTTATTATAGGTGAATATCTGTTTAATATGGACATATCATTCTGCACCTTGGGGATATGACAAGAGGGCAAGGATCATAATCTAATTTCTTATTCCTGCTCCCAAGATGGGTGTACAAGAAATGAAGATAAGTATGGGTATCTGACAGTCACACTACCTGACACCATGCATCATGAAATGATGGCTTTGCCCATTTCTTTCCCACTTGTGCAGACAAGAAGGCCTCGATCTAACAAACATAATGAAGGAATGAAATCAGTAATCGGAGACATAACTATCTAATCCAGGTTAGTCAACTCAGTTTCCTTCACAGCCAACAGAGAAAGATAATCTTCTGAGGTGATTAATTCCAGCCCAGGTGAGATGCCTGAAAGTGGAAGCATTTATCACCCTTACCACAAAACACAGAAGGAGCTTGGACAAGGGGGTCAGGTCAGGGAGATGAATGTTTGCCTGCTCACTCTTTATAGACAGGAACTCTCATTAGATGCACCCACTGCACTTAGAGAAATGGAGGTCTGTCTCTGCTGCTGCACAGACAAACATCAGTAATATTAATCAGAAACACTGCTGGTCCCTTACCTCAGACATGTATCTGGGCAAGTGCAAAATACAAACTGCACCATTCCACCTCTCTGAAACATCAGCACTTTTGCAGAGGAACACTGCTGTCATTTTAACTGTACATGGGAACTGCTGCTGAAATGGTGGCAAGTCAGAAGTCTTCACTTGCCTAAGGCTAAAATGGAAAGAGATGGGAAGTGAAATAACACAGGAGGAGGGTGATTCAAACTAAAAACCTTGTAAGTCATCTGAGAAACTCCCTTTGTTCAATTAGAACTGGTTAGGAATGGGATTTGTCACTGGGATGAGACCAGGTAAAACAGTAGTGTAGTTACACATGGTTGTCATCTATAATACTGCTATTGGATCTTCCACACATGGAAAATTAAGGTTTATAAATTCATTAATCATGATGTTCCATTAATTTGTGTGTATGCTGCAGAGGAATTCAGTTCTTGTAATTATATACCCTTACACTGTTTAAGAACTGGTTAAGCTGCTGGCTGGGATAACAAGACATTAGTTTGTCAGTGAGGCTTTATGATGTCCAAGATTAAAAAAAAAAACCAACCAAACACACAAGGATTGATGCATATATTATCTGGGACCTGATGAAGGAGGGGCACGAAGCATTCTGTTCAACCACTCAGCACAGATACCTGAAACTTTGTAATTAAAAATTTGCTCTGTGTGCTAGGGACATATTCCTGTAGTTCCCAGGCTGGCTGTGAATGTTTCCAACAAAAGAAGAATGCTTCAAATAATGCTGGTGGGAATCAAAAGCTGTTTGGAGTGAATCATGCTTCAGGCCCTGCTGGGTCTTCCTCAGGCACGGGTTTTCACTGGGAGTGAAGACAATTTGAAAGCCATATGGAGATGACCTGCATGCAGAGAAACCTCAAAACTCCTGTAATTTCTTTCCCTGGCTTAATATTGAAGCAAGAATATCAATGTCTTTAATTAGATCCATGTCCTGGGGGGCTCCTGGTATGCAAGAAATGCTTTGGGAAGACAAATACTGATCTTTTTATAAGGAGCAAGCAACAGAACAATACCAAAAAAAATTAAGAACCAAAGCACACTGAGTAGTTTGCATCCAGCTATCCTGCTGATATCAGGTTATGGCCTTTAGTAAGATTCTGCATTACAGGGAGCTTCAAATGTGCACATCCATTGTCCTACAACTACAAAATTTCTTACCTTCCTGCTTGTTACATCTGTCAATCATGTATGAAAACCAATGCTGGAAAGTAATCTGATGACACAGTTATATCCAATAGTGGTGATAAGGATGAACTTGAGGGCTCAAAGGACTTTGGTGGTAGTAAATAATCCACAGCTTGGAACCCAGCATTTCCTGTCAGGCTAACTTACTTTTGGTCTTCACCAGTTGAAGAAAAGGAAAGAACTCAAACAAAATACAAAGAAACAAGTATTAAAATGTTAACTTCTGACAAGAGCTGAAGCAAGTCTCTACTTGAACACAAGAGTTTTCAGTCTTGCAGAGGAAGAAAAAGGTGGAGAAATTTAAGTGGAAGAAGTAATTCTCCGTCTCTATGTTTTCTTGGTTCCCAATCCTCCTATTCCTCAGTAACCAGCTGTATTTGTACCTCTATGAAGAGTTTTGCACAGAGAGAGCTGTGCCTTGCAAGTGCCTTTTCAAATCTATAATATTGGCAAAGCTGAATCTGAGTGGGAAGGAATTTTTAAAAACAATTCTTCAGCCAGGCCAGGGAAAGGAATATTAAAAAAAAAAACCTTCCTGCCTTTATTTATACCTGAGCCACTGAGAACAACTTGACTTCACAGGAAGGGAAGGAATGTGGAAAAGAAGAGCATGTTCTAAAATGTGGGTTTTTTTAACCATCTAACTAACACAACACATTTAACAGCAGCTCAAGCAATCTCAACAAATGGATGAAAGCTTCAGCCAGAAAACTGAATAAACTTCATTAAAATGAGTCAAGTAATCATAGAATAGTTTGGGTTGGATGGGACCTTAAAGATGATTGAGTTCCCTAAAAAAATAAATGTACATCTGTTTGACCCAGTCTGGTGACACAGGTTTCCCTGTGGCAATATCCCCTCAAGGAGCAGTGATGGCCACTTCAATTAGGGTTTGGCTAGAGTTTACCTGACAGGTTGCCAGATACTTTGGTACTCATTCTGTGGAATAACATGAGGTTACTTTTAGATAGCAACAACTGTGAAGAGCATTTCCCTATAGAATTATTGTCTTACTTTGTAAGGAAGGAAGAACAGTGTTGCAATAGCAGAAATAATAAAAACATGCAAGTGCACAAGCAGGAAACTGGGGAACTAGGGAAGAGAGCCCAAAACCCTGTCCTGGCAGGAATAGGGCTAACTCTGCAGATCACAGAATAGTTGAG
>VZTY01022232.1:22789-49782 GCA_013400935.1 Turnix velox | reverse complement strand
TCTTCGTGGCCTCCTCTGGACCTTCTCCAACAGCTCAATGTCCTTCTTATGCTGGACATATAAAGACACTCGAGTCCCACCTAAGCCATGCCCAGAGGTAGGCAGAGTTAGCCGGAAAGGCGGAGGGGTGTGCAGGAAGTGCGGCCGGTTTGACTCGGGGTGCGGGAGCTGGGGGCGACCCCGTGTCCAGGTCGGGAGCGGTCTGTACCCGCGTGTGTTGTATCGTGTCTGTACATTCCTTCACTCCTCTTATTGTTGTGGTTTTTTTGGTTTTTTTTTTTTTGGTTGCCGTTGCCATTTGGTTAAACTTTGCTCCTGTTGCGTTTGTTTCAACCCCGCGAGTGTTTTTTTGTCTTGTTTTCCCGTTCACAGGTCTGCTCCCCGCAAAGGGGGCAGGCGGAGCGAGAGACACGTGCTTCTTCCTTCTAGCCGGAGTCGAACCGCTACAGATCCCCAGAGACAGCGACTGCTGAACCGAGATCGTGTGTGCTCACTCTGCAGGAAGTGTGGCTGTGTTGGAGATGAGGGCTGCAGCTGTGATCAGACAAGCATGAAGCAACCTACTGACAGTTCGGCTGGCCTCCTTGCTTTAGACTCCTCAAATACAGATAATACATCCTTCCAGCCATCAGCTTTCCCGTGCTATTGAAAGAAGAGAGGCATCAGAACTCCCTCCATCCTGTCCAAAAAACTGCCCATCCAGCCTCTACTATGCCAGTACAGAGACAGGGAGCACTGGTTAATGCAGTTACCCCCCGAGGACTCACACTGATGTAAATTGGAAGGGGGTAGTTTCAGGCTAGATAAAAGAAAGAAATTCTTTACAGTGAGGGTAGTGAAACACAGGAACAGGTTGCCCAGAGAGGTTGTGGATGCCCCCTCTCTGGAGGTGGTCAAGGCCAGGCTGGACAAGGCACTGAGCAGCCTGATGTAGTGGGAGGTGTCCCTGCCTATGGTAGGGGGGGTGGGACTCCATGATCTTTAAAGTCCCTTCCAACGCAAACTATTCTATGCTGACTGCAGCTCTTCTCAGCAGCATGACACAGTGACCCTTAGTTTCCCAGCATCTCTACAGTTCCCTGAAATTAGGACTGAGATTAAATCATTAGATTAAATTTATGTAGAAATCTTTTTTCCTCCATAAACCCAAGGAACAGATGCATTTAAATCAGCAGCCATAAGTTGTTTCACATACAGATACACTGTAGATTTTAATAGCACTTCCAGCACCAACAATGGGTTTCAGATTTTTTTGCCTAATTGGTTGTTATATTGTCAGCATACACCAGTTTTCCAAGCCTTCTGTCTCAAGAGGAAAAAAAAATGTTGGAAAGAAACTATAATCTGAAGAAAATCTTAAAGAATAAGTTTGTGGGCACTGACACGAAGCACTTAATTTTTAATTAATATTGGACATGCATCCACAGAAATCTTGCAGGAATCATTTAAAATACATAACATAAACAAGTAAAACATCTCTCACATAAGGACACAGCTCTCATTTACCTAAATCAATGCCTATTGATTTATGGATGATGTTTGTGTCTCTATGTATTACATCACCTTGGATATATATTCCTTGGATAAATACTGGTCTTTTCTTACTGGATTCACTGTTTCATGTTGGAAGGTAATCTGCTTTGGATTAGAAAATACTGAAGACACTGTCAATGTTGTTCAACCCACTCAGAATTTAACACAACATCTGTTTTAGATTCTCCTATAATTTAAATGTGACACACACACAAATTCAGAAATACTGACCTGGATGGAAGGATCAACCACATGGTAAATCCAAGTGTGTTTTTAACCCAGACAAAGGTTTGGCCCTGGATTTCATGGAAAGGTTAGCAAAATGTCAGTCAGTTAGTCTCATCTTGTTAATAGCATTAATGACAACTCATACTTTTGAACACAAGTACCATTTGCATATCCTAAAGCTCTCAGCAAAGATTAGCACACCTGCTCTAGAAAAAGATTGTTTTCCTTTACAGGTAGGGAGAAACTGAGGCAAGGGGGTAGAAAGAATGGAGAAGAACCTCAGAGAGTACTCAGAGGTGAGAGCAGACAGGTGAGAAAAGGGAAGCCTTACAGATAAACAGGTTGGAGTAGTTAAGGCAGTATCAAGCTGTACTGCAGCAGGCTGACTCATTATTTTGATATTCTTTCTCTTAAAATCAGAACTAGGTTGGGTGTACAAAGGTGCTAAGTTTATTAGTACTGAAATGATATACACAGTCCAGTTGTCCAGTGATTATCAGCAGAGATTGAAAATGGATTGGTGGAGTTTTTTATCTGCTTCATATTTTCCAAGTGCTGCAGATGTCCTTTGATTAAAAAAAAAGGTACAACCAAAAGCAAATCCAGCAATAACTTTCATTAACTTGACTCTAATTGAACTGTCGTGTGTGTAACCATTCTAGAGAAATGGTGATTCCCACAATCAGCTGAAAGGAAAGAGGCTGCAGGAAAAATAAGACAGAGACACAGATAAGATTTTGTTTAGCTTTATTTGACAAGTTATATTACACTGAGGAAACACATCTAATCTCTTTGCAGATGTTGCAGTTCTTCAGCCTTTATTACTTAAATCCTATTAGATACAAAATTGTTTCTATTTGTCAATGGCAGGATATCTTCTTTTTTTTTATTATTATTATCATCATCAGAGTCGTGCAAGTATGGCCATGAACATAGTTGAGGTTGCCCTGTGATATTTGCCTGTTTAAATGGCCTACTTTTTCAGAAGTCCTGGAAAGCTGAGTGGGTTGTTAGTATACAGACAGTGCCATTAAATAAAGCTCAGCAAGTAATGAAAACCACTGCAAACCAACCAGTTTAGCTAATTATTTCCATTATAGGAGCTGAAATTCCAGCCATACTGACCTCAGCTGTATACTTTGCTATATGAAGACCTTGAAGCAATGCCTTTTCATCACTGCACACAGGTTTTTCTATTTGCCACTTGTAAAACTTTAATTCCCCAATTTTCACACACGGGTGAAGGACATACTTTTTCCAACAGAAACTGCCATTACTGCAAATAAATAATGGTGGCACACTCCCCCCTCTCACTGTCACTTGGATAACTGCCCCTGTGACTCTTCAGCAGCATCCAAGTTGTGTTTAAACCTGGAAATGAAGTCAGGTGGCTCATGAGCAGCCATGACAGCACCCAGCTGCCATGTCCATGAGGTATGCAGGCTTCATTTCCACATGGATGCTGTTTAATTTTTAAGGGAAAAGGTTTTAGTTTCTGGGAAAGAAATTTTTTAGCTGCCAATGAAAATTGTAACACAGCACTACCAAAATTCTGCTGCAGCTGGGTTAAATAGATGGCTTTTGACCAGATGTTCTTGCCTTATCAGCAGGTTAAGGGCAGAAAAAGGATTGGTAAGCACTAAAGCAAAGGTGTCTTGCCCACAAACCTCTAGCAAAGAAGAATTTGACAGCATTCCCCCAGATGCCTCCTCTTGCTTGCTCTATGAGCATCATATTCATTCTGTTAAAGTGGACACTTTCATGCTGAGGAAAATTAGTATTTGAGACTCCAAGACTGCCATAAAAGCTTAACAAACATTAGTAAGTCACTGGCTTTGGATGCATAACAATAAGGAGGGGGAGTTGTTTTCTCTTTTGTCTGTCTTTTTTTATTGTTATTGTAATCTCTCTCTCTTTTTATTAGTTTAATCTTCTTTTGTGTTATTTTGCTCTTATGGAGCAGATTTGTCCCTGCTGTACCTCTAGTAGAATTTTAGGAGAGAAAAAGCATTCCTTTGTGTCTTCAAAAGATAAAGAAAACGTATTTCTCCAAACTTACATATTTTGATGCTATAGGCAACTTTTCTATAGCTTCTCTGTATTGATTAAAATAGTCATGCCCTAGAAGTAAGTTTGTTTATCAAATGTGCTGATTTTCTGTCTGTATTTTAGCTTGCTGTCATGTTGAAGGCATTAATTTTGGATGGCAATGAAGGAAATGAGGCAAGAAGTTTCAGGAGCTGGGATTTGCTGCCTCAAGCACTGTGTGGCAGATAATCTCGGGTAGCTCATTCCCGCAGGAGGCAAAAGCTTCTATATCTTGCAGATTTTCTTCTGCATGTTGTGCAGCATCTTGCAAAAGAATACTGTCAAGACAGTGACTGGCAGACTAGATTGCTGGGTAGCTTTCTATGGTGGGCAGCAGAAAATTGGGGATGAGATGAGATGTCATGGGATCTGGATGAGATCACAGATATAACACTGGATACACTCAGAAGCAATCACATCTTCCAAGGGGATAAAAAAAAATAGAGACAAGCATAGATTTGGATATGTTTTGGAGAGCTGTAGGTGTATCACAGAAGAGTGAGAAAGCATGAAAGGAAAAATGCAGTGATCACAGAATCACAGAATGACCCGGGTTGGAAGGGACCTCAATGATCATGTAGTTCCAACCCCCCTGCCTAGCAGGGCCACCAAACAAACACATTTACTAGATCAGGTTGCCCAGGGCCCCGTCCAACCTGGCCTTGAACACCTCCAAGGACGGGGCATCCACAACCTCCCTCGGCAGCCTGTTCCAGGACCTAACCACTCTCCTAGTAAAGAACTTCCCCCTAACATCCAACCTAAATCTTCCCTCCTTCAACTTGGATCCATTTCCCCTAGTCCTGCTATTGTCAGTGATCTTTGAAAACACGTGTGTGGGTAGTGGTAGAGTTAAATTTTTGGGGTGTTTGGGATGTAGGATGTTAAAATAGAGTGTGGGGTAGGTCTCAGCCAAGTGGACATTTCCCTAAACTAAGTTTTACTAAATTTAGTGGGTTATGAAGTCTGGCCTTCCATGAAACTGAGACTTTATTCCATAGTATTTTGATTGATACATGACAAATATTTCTCACAGATTAAGACACATGTTTTCAGCATGCCTTTTAGTGACTTATTGGATCAATGTCTGCAAGCTGTATTTTTTATAGTCACTTGTGTTTTATCTTTGGAGACAGAAGCCCAAGGACTGACTGCAAAAGTCATGATGATGCAGGCACAAACAGAACAGAGCTGATGAAGGAGACAGATCTCTTCAAAGCACACAGAACAAGTGTAACAAAAAACCTTGGGCATCTAAAAAACTTCTTCATTTCTAAGTTCTTTTCTGTAAATAATAGTAGCTAGCAAACTAGCTTAGCAGCATCTGATCTCAATGTTCATCTGTATAGTTGATCCAAAAATTCCCAGGACGGGTTTGTAACAAGCCATCACCACATAGACAATTGGATTGCTCTTCACACTGTACACAAGGAGAGCAAAGGGAACATATAATCATAGAATAGTTTGGGTTGGAAGGGACCTTAAAGATCATCGAGTTCCAACCCCCCTGCCATAGCCAGGGACACCTCCCACTACATCAGGCTGCTCAGTGCCTTGTCCAGCCTGGCCTTAAACACCTCCAGAGAGGGGGCATACTCTCTGGGTAACCTGTTCCAGTGCTTCACTACCCTCACTCTAAAGAACTTCCTTCTTACAGGGCTATCCCTTCAGGGCTCCCCAAATGAACCTATCAGAGCCTGATTCACAGGATTACAATTAAGACCTTGCAGTCTCTGAGATCAGGGTACCCCCAAAGTACAAGGTAAACATCAACTTTGCCACAAAAGCATCTGCCATAGCAAAAAGGTAGGCAATTCCACATGGAGGGGAGAAAAAAAGAATTTAACATGGAGGGACAAATCCAGCAAGACACCTGAGATCAAAGCAGCAGTGCACTGAAAGGACATGACTCTGTAGTACACTAGTTGGAGCAAAACAGGTGGGAAGGGTTGTCAAAGGCAATTGAGTCACACAGGCCTTTTTTGTTTTTTCTGTTTATATCTATTTTATAAATTCAATGTGAAATATATTCATGATTTCTAGACCACTGAGTGATGCTGTTGCTTTCTTTGCTCTTCACCAGTTGGCTATCTGATGTTGGGCTGTTGTCTATTCTCCTTAAAGACTCAGGTGAATGAAGTCAAATACACACATAACACACTCAAATTGATAGTGCTCATTAAAAGTGATTGCTACAACCAGAGAGCGTAGAGTGCTGTGGCCTGAAGCATCAAATTGTTATAAAAAGCAGAAAGATTTTCTCCTTCTAGACCTCTCTGAGACTCATTCTTTGCTATTTTTTGTGCTTGGGTGTGGATACTAAAACTAGTTTCTGATTAGTGCTTCACTACCCTTTATTAGACTCCTCAACACTGCAAATGTGGTTTTGAGCACACCTGAAATTTAATTCTATAATAGCTCTATCCTCTAAAGGTGAATTTTGCAATAACTCAATGTTACAATCTAGGCCACAGAAAGAAGAAAGAACATCCAAGAGACTTCTTGAGATGACAAAGAAGCAGGGTTTTTGTTTGTCAGTTTTGTATAAAATGTTGATTGGGAGCAAAGAAATAAAAATTTACATGCACTAGAGCATTACTCTTAGTATTATATAAAAATGCTAAACAGTTTTGCTTTGATGTTTGATGCATTGTGCTCAGAACAAGTGTATAATTCAGATTTTTAGAGTTTTTTTTTATAAAAAAAAGAACTGAGCAGTACTCCAAGGATGTGCCACGGTGTCAACTGTCTGTAACTGGGACATTAAATAGTTATATGGTACTTAGCACAGACCAAATGCAGTCCAACAAAATCTTCATTACTCTCCTCTGAGAAAGAAACTATACCCTCACTTTGCAGATGAAAATCTAAAAAGACAGCAGAAATCTTTATTGTTCCATAATAGCTATGACCAAATGATTATGTTGTCAATCATTCATTACAGCTTGCTTATGCAAAAATTAGAAATGGTTCATGCTTAAAAAAAATAATTCTAAAAAAAGCTTCACTTTTGAACAAAACACTGCTTTTCTCCTAGCTGGGCTTATGTTAGAAAAATCTGCAAAAGGAATGTATTGTACTATAGATACTTTGCCCTCAGGATGATGTGAGTTTACAGAAACTGGAGTGCTCCTTCTAAACTTAACCAAATTTAGTCCATAAACACAACCTAATTAACTGAGGAAGCTTTAATAGCAAACAATTCTGTTAATCTCTAAAGGATTTGCAAAACTGACAGGTGAGATTTAATTATAAACTACTAAGAATTTTGGGGAAGAACTAGAGCCAGCTTGTGCAGCTTACTCTGTTCATGAAGTAATTCTGGGTACTGGTTAACATTAAAGCTACATCTGGCACTGAGGATTCTTATAAAGGGACTAGCAAAGTGAGTGATTTCTATATCACTGAGTTTTGGGTACAGATGGAGTCTTCAAAACTATGATCTGTGCAGCAGGGAACACTTTCCCATATTTTAAGCCCATGCTGCCCACAGGAAATATTTTTCCAGTAAGCAATAACCAGTAAAATCACTGCAAAACCTAATCTAGATCAGCAGAGCTGCTGAAGAAGGTAATTTCACTGCACCTGGATGTGAATTCCTGCCCTTTCAGTGGTCCAGCCCTTCCTATGCTGGACAGATTTTTATTATAATTCAGTTTTAAGCCAGAACAGCATCCAGGTCTGACTCAACAGAGCATTAGCATCAGATGAGGCAAAAAGAGAATTAGGGAATGATTAGCTTGGGATGAAAGGAGAAGAAAAAGTACTCTTTTCAAGAATAGCTGGCATTCACATTATATTAAATCAAATGTCAAACTGCAGTCCTTCAAACACACAAAACAAATACAGACAAAAATCAGCAGGAAATTAAAAATGGCCATCAATAAAATATCAGCTCAGTAACAGCTAAGGAAACTCATCTATACTTCAGTCCTAATGAGCAGGCTGTCTGAAGGAACTGGATACTAGATGGTATTCTATTACATCTATTAATCAAAACCATGGGCCATTTCACTGATTTTCCAGCTTAAAGGGGTTGTGGAGATGATACCATAAACACACATAGTGAAGTTCTGCACTGGTTGAAAGTGATGCCAGTGAACTCAGTAGAGAAAGGATTTAGCAAAGGCTCACAGCTACTCTTCTGTTGTTCAGAAATTTGCCAAACAAGAGAGGACTTCCTGGAAAACCACTGTGCTGTTTAATCTTCTGCCCTCTCTGGGCAATCTGTTCCAGTGTCTCACCACCCTCACAGTAAAGAACTTTTTGTTTTTCATGTTCTAATTCTTGTTGAATCCTCTTTTTTTAACTCCTCACAAAGTGAGTGGCTTTCTACACCAGTCAGACTTCCCTGCTTTGCAGCACCTTGTATGTGAATCTGACCAGCTTTATAAACTGCTGTGCACTTAATTAGACTCTCCAACTGTGTAGAGTTTCATCAACATGTCAGCAAGGGATTTCAGCACAGGGAATGGTGAAATAAATTACTGGGTGCATTAGCTAACCTGTATGTCAGGTACAGTAACTGTGGAAGGACATCCAGGAAAAATAAAACAGACCCAGATTTTCCTGCTGATTTTCAATGCTGAGAACCAGGCTGGATTTAATTTTCGTTCCATGTGTTCAGTCTGGTTTCATTACATTTGTGGTCCTTGATATGGCACAATATGGAAGATTTTAGGCTTCTTAACTCCTTTTATAGGTGGAAGAGAGGCTCAAACAAAGGCTTTTCAAATCTAACTCAGGTGTGTAAGGTGTTATTCCCCTCTCCTTTTTATCACCTGTTATCACCTCAATTGCTGGACACTGAGAAGGAGGATGTACTTACAGGCTGGATGCTGAATTTGGGAGGCAGCTTGAGCCATCTTGAAGCTGGGGTTACATTGGGGTGCCAAAATGAAACTTTCAAAATACATTTAGCACAATCCCACGCTGCCTGCTTCTGCCAAAGGAGTCAAGGTAGCAGGGTGGGCACTGAGCACAGGAAAGTCAGTGCTGCAATTGTTTGCTTCAGTGCACAGAAACCAGAGGTACAAGGGCCAATCTTTTTTTTTGAATGAGCAAGAATGGTCCAGTTTTATGCAAATTTGTCCCAACATTCTTAAATCTAGTTTGACTCTTTACCTGTTGTGACAGTGTCTGTCACTACTTTGACTTGGTTGGCAAGCTCACAGGGACTGCATGAAAATTCAATGTGGCTTAGGTCATGCATTGTACAGTGTGAACTAAGAATACAGTCCATAGGTTTTAATCATATAATTACATGTTATTTCTCATATAATACACTACCAGAGTTTTCTCTTATACAAAAGCATTATTTTTCTTAGCATTTGCCCAGAAAATCTTGACAGTTCCTTAAAGAAAATCTAGCTTTTATGACAAAAATGTTGATTTCTGGCTGAAGACAGCTTATTCTGCTTTGAAACAAGAATATGAGTAACAAGATTTCAATAACTTTCCCCAGATTATTCCTTTCTGAGGGAACTTTTAGAAGCATATTTTATTCATACAAGACAATATGAAGTAGTAAACACAAGCAATGGAAATATGGTGCTGTTCAATAAACTATCTCCAAAACTTACAGTACAAACTAAGTTAATTTTCTTTATTTCTTTCATATTAACCCAACTGCAGTGTACTTTTGAGACTTAAGCAGTGGAATTTGCAGGGCTAGCAGCAGAGAATGACTGCCAAAAAACAAAGGCTGCATCCCTTGCACAGACACACATTTAGGAAACATTTTCTTATAGAAAGAAAGAGATAATGAAATCAGGAGTGGCCATGGAGAGAAAATAAATCCCTGACATGATCTATATGGTGGATGCACACTGTCAGAGTAATAAAAAAATGCCTTTTTCAACGTGAGAAACACATATGGAGGGAGAATGGAAACTGGTAGGGTCCTAACTGACCTTTGCTCATAGTAAATAGGAGACTGGCAAAGATGGATTTCCTCCAGGATAAACAATTCAATAAAGTATCAAGATGGGAGGAGTGATTTTTTTTTTTTTTTCCCCACTGCAAAAGCACCTGTCTGTACTTAGAGCCCAAGGGAGGATATTTAAAATAGGGACAGAGCCTCCTGGATATAACGTTATAAATCTCATCACCTCCACAGAAATTTCACTGACAAGAATTATTCCACCCAGCAGAAAGCATCTGCTTCTTTCCTTGCATAATATGACCTTTTAACAGCAAGACTATTATCAGTTTAGGCTCCATCAGGAAAATTCATTATTTTATTATATAAGCTCAACATTTTAGGAGGAGCTGATGTAATCAGATAACTGCTCAGGTTTCAGCTTTCCCTCTCCTGAAGTTTTCAAAATGGCAACAGTTCAGCAATCCTCAAATGACTGTTTCTCTCAGAAAGCATGAGCAGGAAAGATGATAATGTCCCCAGTAAGATCTTTCTTTTGAAAAGGCCTGTCATAGGCAAAAGAAATACTTCGCCATTTTCTGTCCCAGCTATTTGCACTTGAGATATGTTTGGGTATAATTTCAC
Organism: Turnix velox; assembly: GCA_013400935.1. Classification (NCBI taxonomy): domain Eukaryota; kingdom Metazoa; phylum Chordata; class Aves; order Charadriiformes; family Turnicidae; genus Turnix; species Turnix velox. Next base: position 39,428 of record VZTY01022232.1, on the reverse strand, counting down.
TTCAGACCCTGCAGCAGATGTCAAGCAAATAGAATGTATTTGCTGTGAATAGTTGCTTTATGTTTGCCTCTCCCCACATTAACATTTAAATAATCTGGTCCCCTTGTTGGGTTTGATGGGATCCTTCTGACTAATAACCAAAGAGAACTCTGAAAGCTTTCCCATTAGGAGGAGCAAAATGCCAATTACAAATACATCATTCAATAGCCCCATGTGTAGGTAAGTGCATTACCTAAGAGAGAATTTCTGTAAAAAAGCAGCACATCAGTAAACAACAATTATCCAGTGACCTAAGTTCAGCCCTGAAATTCTCATGTCAGCTCCTGGGGGCTGCAGAATTTGTCTTAGAGGTTTTTACACTCCAACGTGTCCCAGTCCTGACCTTGCTTAGTTTGCAAAGTCTGAGATCATTATTCAAGTAGCATGACTTCAGGCTTGTTGTGACTCTGAAATGTCCGTGGGGAGGAGGCAAATTGAAAAAAGGTCATTCACTGAACATCTTCTCTAGGTTGTCCTCAAGACAAATTTGCAAGCAAGTTTTACTTGAATGTTGGTGTTAACACGCAACACAACAAACTAGCATTAAGAGGTTTGGGTGATGCAAAGACAAAAATACATCTGTTTGACAAGCTTTTTGCTCTTTTTTTGCTCATACAGTAGAAGACTTTCTAAATCTGGTGAATGAAGACTACTCAGAGCATCACCTTCCCAGTCATGTTTTGTCTCTATTAAACAATATTTGCAGGGATTAATGAGATGGAGGTTATTTTTCAAGAATTTGTCCATATTTCTCCCAAATAAATGAATGATTTCCACAATATCCTTCATCAAATATTCTTACTGCACCACTCCTCTTGTGTGGAATCACACTCTGTTTGCTCTGGTGTAGCTCCTTTTCTTCCCTGTGCTCATTCCACAAGTGAATCTGCCTCTGATGTGAGAAACAACTATGCAAGAAGAGGATGAGTTTTGTGGTTTGGTACCACAAGAAAAGCTGTTAAAATGCTGCATATGGTCAATTTGGCTTGTCCAGCATTTTCAAATTACTTGAACCCTGAAATTTAAGCTTCACTGAGTACAATCATGCAGCAGATGTTCATGCTCAGAGAAAGGGCACTGGTGGTTCTCACACCTATGACCAATCTGGGAGCAAGAAGGAGGTGGATGTTTGGTGTTTGGATGTGGACTGAACTGCAGTTAGGTGGGAAGCAGGAAACAAACATGCAGGTCTCATTTTCAGCAGAGGAGCAACTGTAGGACTGCAAGAGGAACTCAGACCTAAGGAAAAAAAGTAGTTGTTGGTGACAAGTACAGAAGAAATAAACTGCCAGAAGCCTCTACGTGGACTTAGCTTAGTGTCCTTTCAGCTTGCTGGGCATAGAACTCTCTTTGCCTGCATGGAATGCCAGACAATTTTTATGGCTCCAGGGACACTTCAATCCACAGATCCTCATACATCTTTCCCTGGGAAGACAAAATGTATGTGTCATTCTCCCTTTCTTCCCAGATGGAGGCATGTCCATTGTGAATCACTGTTGTTCACTGTCTGGCCTGTGTTAGTTCAAGGGCATGGTCCTTCTTTTCCATATTTTAGTAGCTTTGTTACAGTTTAGTCCCTAACTCCTTGGACAGTTTAAGGCTGGCAGAGCAATGAAAGGATCAGATCTCAACTGTTTTAGCTACATTTGAGTGCAGGCAATGCTGCTGGGGTCCTTTGGGATGGAATGACTGGGGAAGCCTGGCACAGGTTGCAGGTGAGTTGTGGGTACAACAAAATTCTGGAGAAAGGGTAAAGGTGACAGAATTCCTGCACTTTAAGCGAACACTTCTAGGTGTTCCTCTGGTGATAAAGTCTTTCCTTTTTACTGTCACTCTTGAATTCCAGTGTAGGATGAACATTCCTTCCAGATCCATTTGAACTATGAAGAAAAATGAAACAGCAAGGCTACTGTTTACCTTGACACCATCTGTCATTCCACGATAGAGAATGACCAGTTAAAAAAATGAAATGGATGTAAATGTGTCAGAAGATTCTGTCGCTAATTACGTGAACTTAATTTCTCACCGTTCACAGCATTTCCACAACGGTCATGGCTTTCCAACCTGATCCCTCTGGTGTGTGAGTACAGCACCGCCCTCTCCTGGATATTATTTGCTCTTCAGAGCCTTACGACAACTTGTTACTAGTATCAGGGGGAAAAAAAACCAAAAACAACCCAAACGTCACACAAATATGAATTAATCTTTCCCAGGATAAGAAAGCATAGGTTGCACGAACTCCTTCAACTCCTCCTCTGTGCTCCTGCTCAACACCAGGCTTCCCAGAGAGGTTGTGGGTTCTTCTCTGGAGACATTCAAAACTCTCCTGGACACCTTCCTGTGTGACTTGGTCTTGGTTTTTCTCCTCCAGTAGAGATATTGGACTAGGTAATCTCTTGAGGTCTCTGCCAATCCCTGATATTCTGTGATCAGTCTCAGAGATGCCTCAAAAACTAGGGAAAGGACAATCTCTGTGCTTCTAGTGGTGCCCTTTGGCTACCTTTGCACCTCCTGGTCACCTCCTCTGTCCTTCTCCATGCTGAATGTGCTTATGGTCCCAAGTGCTTGTTGGAAAACCTTGCTTCACCTCAGCGTAGAAGAGGCGTAGATTCTTGCAGAAAGGTTCCTGGCAACCCAAACAATATCTTTCTGCAGCTTACCAAGCCAGTCCCACTGACAACTACAACCATTTATTAAATCAATAACTGAGTCATCACCCCAAACCAAACAAGTCACTCTTCAATTGATTGATTTCAAACAACAGCTCAATGTAGGGAATTTAGGATACCCTAGTGATTCCTGGTAAATAACTTTGTTGTTAGGAGGGCTCTTCTGTTTGTTTGTAACATATCCTCTCTTCTCTGCCCTTTTTCACCCTCACTCTATAGATTTCTGGGAAATATCTTCAAGTAAGGCAAGATATTTTCAACAACAATTTGCTGCTTTCTGTATTGGTCTGCCAACACATTATTCTGTGTTTTAAGATCTTTGAGTTTAGCAGAGGAAAGTTTAAGAAAGAAGGATAAGGGACATCAGAGAAGGTTTGAAAAACAACCCAGCATCTGTTCAGCCAGTACACAAATGTTGGAGTTTATTCCTATTTTCTTCCAAAGCTTTAGTTTTCAACCAGTCTTGCTGTCAAATGACAAACAACAAGGAACAGCCACAACACCCTACCTCCAGCTGTGATAATTAATAACCTGTCAAGACAGGGATCTGGCTGTCTTAGGAAATCTAATATCTAGCTAGAGTTGGTGAAAAATACTGAGAAACCAAAAAGGGGGGAAAATACATGATTTATGCTTGATGGAAGAAAAGGAAAACCTTCTTAAATAAAACTTCACTTTCTATACATCTGTATATTTAAATTGAATTAAAATTTCTTTAAGGAGTCCATTTTCAAGGTAGGATTAAAACCTCAGGCAAAGCATTCCGTGTAAACATAAAACATTCTGTATAAATATAAACCAAGTAAATGTTGCTCAAACATTCTTATTCTTGAAAAATTAACACTTTTCACTAAAAACCAAGGCACAGTGAAGTTTGTGGAAACTTTTCCATGTCTTTCAGAAGGCTTCAGATTTTGAATGAAACAGATTTAATTCATTAAATGTTGAATATTCATTTTACAAGAAAATAAAGAGAGTTAATTTGGAAGTGTCCCTTCAGTTTTATTTGAAGAGCAGAACCATCTCTCCAGCCTTATGGGGTACAAATCCCATGATCAAGACACACTAATGATTTCTACATGTGGATAACCACAGATGCTCAGTAGTCTACTTGTAAAATACCAAAATAACAAAACAACAAACACAGCTTTGTCCTTTATCCCATGCCTTCAAACCCAGTTATCTCCCTTTTAATCCTGGTCATTGCTAGCCCATCAAAAGGGACTGATCATGAATTCTTCCTGTGGAAGCTCAAAACTAGGCTATCCTTGTCAAAACATTCAAAATTTGTTGGGGTGATGAGCTGAATTAGCTTGTGAGGCCATCAGCTGTGAAATTAGAAAGCTAGAATATATCTAATCAAATCTTTCAGCAAAAACAATGTGACAAAATCTCATCCAGGGATGCTCCCTGAGAAAAGCAAACCCACTATTTTATCTACAAAAAGACCCAGTTTGTAGACAGTCTTTAAAGAAAACATACATATGGATATGTTCATACATGTATACCTGCACAGAGAGAAATATAAAGCAATGAGCTTTTCCTGCACATGAAAATGAAGTTGAAATGCATCTGTTATTTGAACTTTGTGTCATCTGAGAGTCAAAGGCAGGCACATGTTGGGTGGTTGGGGGAGTAGGAAGAGGGGAAACTGCTTTTCAGTTTTATATTGCAAAGCACTCAGCCCTCCAAGGAAATATGAGGAGAACACAGCAACTAATTGAAACTACCAGGCAGCTTTGCCTAAGTAGGATGTGATTAGCAAACTGGAACTTAGCCAGAGCATTGTGGTCCACATTTTCACTCCTCTCTGCCTTCATCCCCTCAGAATGTCTGTCCATAATCAACCCCTATACAGCTGTAGTGTTCAACTCAGCTTTTCAGTCCACTGCAAATAATTATGTATGGAGAACATCTGTTAATTTACTGTGCTAAATTAAAAGGGGAGGAAAACATCCAATTTAACTTTGGAATATATTCCCATTAAAATGATATTGCAAATTTTAATTAATGCCTCGATCAGATATTACAGTATATAGTTCTATTCCAGTCATTGAGAGATCAGATCTTCATTGTGATACTGCTATTTTGACACTGAAAAGCTACTTGTTAGGTAGGGTACTTCTCTTCCTAAAACAGCTGTATTTCAGAGTTCAGCTAATTGAAACCACTGGCAGGAATAAACTGGTGTGGATGGCAATCATTATTTGCAGTTTGGCAGGGTGCAGGTTTATCTTGATTACAATGGCAAATAACATGTCAAAGAGAAATTAACACACAGAAGTAAATGCAAACAATTAATAGCATTATTTATTCAGGCAGTGATACCTGTGGTATGAACTTCAGCCAGTGATAAATCACCTGCATCATCTGCCTGATGAACAACTAGATGAAAAATTAATTTTCATCAGAGTAACCCTTTTGACAATAATTTGTATTTTTATGACAGAGATGCTATTTCAGCACAGCCATAGACAAACAGAGTCCTTTTCCTGAAAAACACCTTAGCCACACAAAAAAATATCTGTAATTAACAAAAAGCCCCCTCAAAAGTTAGTGATGCAAGCTAGGACTGCAGATTGTGATTCTTAAAACCCNCTATTCTATGATTCTAACCCTGCTGCTCTCACATATTGGGTATTCATCCTCCAGAGCACAGACAGACAGAGCTTTGCTGTTGTTTCCTGCCATGCCAAATTCAGTACTGGACCAAAGGAAAAACCCATAAATGGGCACAGAGGCTGCTCTGGGAAAGCCCTGGCTCTGATTACACACTTGGGAAAGCATCAAAAAAGCTGAAACTGGTTGATAAGGTATGGAAAGGCTGCCTGGGATGCCATCTTCTAGGCAAAAAGCAGACAGATTGGGAAATTTCTCCCTTCTCTTGAAGTGGGTCTTTAAAAGAGGGAGTTCAGGGCACCCTGAACCTACTGCAGAGGCTGTGTGTGGGGTGGGATGTTTGTGAGGCAGAATTCTCATCTTGTTGTGCTCCTCCCAGGCACACTTCATCTCCCAGTGTGGGACTGCACACAGCCAACTGCCAAATGGGTACTAAGTAAGCAGAAAAAACTCAATTTCCTTCTGTCAGGGCTTTCCATGCTTCTGTCAAACAGTAGTCAACTGACATTTAAGTGGGAAAAGCTTGGCTTTGAAGCCTCAGAGGATCCATGCCCTATTGCTTCTTGCTCGCTGGCTTTGTTCACATAAACCAGGCTGAAATGCATTGCCAATCATAACAGAGGGTGAAAAATCCTCTGCAGGATTTAAGCCAGCTGGAGAGGCTTATCCTGACCCACTCTCAGAGGACATGGAAGTGCTGCATCCATCTCTATAGGAAGGGAGAGGATAATGATCCCTTGTTTTGTTCCAGGGATTTTATGAATCTTAAAGATAGGCTTCAGTATGTATAAACTTTTCTTTTTAGCTAAAGAATTGCTAAGGGTAGTGTCACCAGATAAATTTAGGTAAAAAAAATTACAAAAGAATATAAAAATCACACATTGAAATGAATTCTCAGTTTAGTTGAGATGTTGGCTGTGCAATTAAGCATTCTTTTTTCTTATAGCAGGAACAAAAAAAAAAACCAAGGAAAAATATAAGAAATGCCCAGTTTACCACTCTCAAAAGGAAAACTGCTTGATTTTGTATTCATACCTCAGGGTAGATCAGAAAGGGGAGTAATATGCACAGAAGTTCTTCAACTGAATATTAAAATCCAGAACACTTCTGATTCCAGAGGAATTTTATCTTCCCTTGGCTGCAATGTGTGACCTCCTTTGGTCAAGATTTTTTCCCTTGAGTGAATCTCCCTTGGCTCAGTCACAGACACCAGCAATTTTTACAGACCATGGCAGAGAACTCCCAAATCACCAAAAGGATCCAGAAATTTCTCAGCCTAAATCCTCCTGGATTTCAGTCATGTAGGTGGGAGCTCCCATTCCGCTTTGCTTCTGTCAGAGAAAGTTTAATGCCCACCAACAGGATCAGACCCACATGAAATGTAACATGAGGATTTGAAAAGCATCAGTCAGACCTTGAGATACACAAAATACATTTAGCATTCTTTTTATATCCTCTGCCTGCCTGGTTTATGCACCTTTAGGATTCATGTTTTCTAGCACATCTCAAGTGAAGTCACGAGCTTTTTTTTTTTTTTTTAAATAACAGTGGAGGTTTGATGTACATGTATAATTTCACAGCTGAAGCTATGTGAAATAGTAATGAATTTGAATGAGGATTGCTTTATAGGTTTTTAAGGCAGATCCATTAGGATTCGGGATGAATCTGCAGGATTGGGCTTTTTTTCCCCCCTCAAAATGACTTTGCTATGGTCATACTTTAACAGAAAAATTACTATTCCCTGATGACCCCTTCCTCACCCTGGAGGAAAGATCCAAGTAAACTAAACCCTGGCTCAAAGTGATTGCCATTATGCAATCCTCAAATAGGAATGAAGGCCACAGTTGAAGTGTTAGTGCACAGGATGCCTGATACTAAACCCTGCTTCCCTCTTCCCTGCAACACTGAATATTAGTTTGAGAAAAAGCTTTTGCATTTACATTTACCTCAAGAAAGAGATTGTTTTGTTCTTTGTTCAAGGCTTAAGAAAACCTTTATCCATCTTTATGTTTTTCTTTTGTTGAAAGATTGATTTGTTTTGAGCCCCTAAAAGCAATTCAGCCTGTCAACTCCTCACAAACTGTTTCCATTCCAAATAGCTGCATTCTGCTTTGGGAGCACCCTGGAAATAAGAATGTTAAGTCATCATCAACATCTTTTTTTTCCAGTTCTCTATTCAAATATCTGTGCATGGCCAAATTATCTCTCTCATGTCCTCCTTTACTTAAGATATTCAGCTGGTTTGCCTGTGTAGTGTTTGGTTTTATTTCCCTTTGGATCAGACTAAGAAGTCCCAACTTTCCATGTCATTAAGTCTGTATCATAGAACAGAAAGTGCTTCAATTATATAATTAACCCTCTTGTAAAGACAAATGCCTTTTATTTTTCTTTTCACTAGGAAAATAAACAGTGAAGATGTGTGTTAGAAGAACAGTCAACCTTCAAAACATGAAAGCTCTTTTTACTTGTTTGATGTCTCAGTTCCTTTTGGACTTTCTCAGATGAAATAGAAGAGGTTTTCATTATTATCTTAACATGTTAGCTCTGAGAGAAAGACTCTTGGGCTTTATGAAAAAGTGTTGTCTCAACAGAGGGACTGGCTCATGATAGAACTCCAGAGCCTGAATTGTGGTGATGCTAGCAGATGCATATAGGAGGAGTTAGGATTCTGAAAGAGGGACCTGGGTGATTTTCCCCCAGGGCAAGTTATCAAATATTTACCCTTGATGGCTGTTCAAAGCCTGCACGTGTCCTCCCATCTATGATTAATAATCATGGATCTTTGTTCATAGTGCAGAGTTCTTAATTTAAAAGGAAAAAGGATATGAGAATGAAATTCTGCCTTTCCTCCTGAACTGAACAAGCAGAGTAGGAGAATAAATAGTATTAGGACTATCACTTTTTAAGATTGAATTGCCAGAGCACCTGAGAACAGGATCAACACATTTCATTCTCTCCCAGACTGATGAAATGTTGAGGCAGTGCAGAATGCTCAGTACCCATCAGCTGTGGTTCTTCCTTACTTATAACACCTGGGGTTTTTTGGTTAAAGCTGAAACAACTAAACTGAAAACATTAGCCTTTTCCCATTAGAAAGTAATTATTTGTGTCAAATTATGAGACTTTGAAAAATATGATAAAAAGCTAAAGAACAAATACAAATAGTCTTCTACTTGCCAAGCAGCTGTGGAGGTGGGAAGGGAAAGAGTGTTTGTTTTTGAGAAGTCAGATTTTTCTTTCTTAAAATACTTCCAATTTTATTTTCATTGTCATTCTTCAAGTTGGTACTACTTTCTATTAAGTACTTGTTGAAATGTTTGAGGAAAAGCTAATTTTGCAACTGATTGCACAATGCCCATCCCTAGAGAATACTCTTTCATACCTTCTGAAGTTTTCCACTATCCATTTTCCTTTGCCCTCTCTCCTTATTCTGACTTCCTTTTCCATTTGTGACTGCTGATAATGAGGATAGTGATCTCAAATTCAGCACAGAATCAAAAGTGACTGGATAAGGCACAGAGNGACTGCTGATAATGAGGATAGTGAGCACAAATTCAGCACAGTGAATGATTCAAACCCCTACACATAAAAATCAAAAGTGACTGGATACGGCACAGAAATTTGTATTTGCAAAAATATTTCATATAAACTCCGTGTATAAAGTCTGTCTGTGTGGTTTTCTCAGAGCCTTAACAAGGAAAACTGTTTTAATATGTAGCTTATATTTGAAGGATTATTTTGCTGTTGCACTGAGAACTAGGGGATAATTTAGTTTATACAAAATAAGCTACTACAGAGAGCTAATAGAAACATAAATAATAAATAAAATGTTATTTCTCTCACCCTTGTGGAAATATTCATCTATGGATCTGCTCTGTTAAGTAATAAAGTGAAAATTATTTCACAAAAAAAGTGGCAAACTAATAATATCAGGTTTTATGCTCAGTCCACAAAGGATTTGATTATATTAACATTTATGCTTATGTTCTCAAAATAATGGTTTTTCCTGTGGTTTTTTTTCAGCAATCAATATGTATCAAAATAAAAACCCTGAAATTTTATTTCTTAATAAAGAAATAGAAATATCTTTGTCACAGCCCATCTCAACACACCCATTTTTTTCTAAGTAAACCCAAGAACATACAAAGCAATCTTGAAATAATTTATTGTAGGGAATTCTTAAGATTCTGCAAGAAAATTGGCAGAGCAGGAATAATAATAATAATGCTGTCCCATCAACTGTGGAAGTTAAATTCTTTTACATAATATATATATACAAGCAATTGATCCATTCTGAGAAGTGTTTTTCCTTTCCATTTACTGAACCACATAGAATTAATAAAGCTGATAACACTACCTGGACCATTAAAGTAGTTTTACTGTATCGGTGCTGTTACCAACCATCTAAGTGTCTTGTTGCACAGAAAGATCAATTCTACATATATAGGGAAATATTTTTTACATAGACTATCTGTACAATTGAGATTTTTTGGAATATTTGTTTCACAAACTAATTTCTGTATTTGCAGACAAATAAAAACCTAAATTTGAGATGATTTTTTCACTAGAGGCTGCCAGGTGTAGAAAAAGATAACACAGAAAGAAGCAGATTGACCTTGTAATCTCTATTTGGAGGAGTCAGATGACTGAAAAAGTTTCTCAGGTGTGTAAAGGAATATTTCTCACACAGCTCAACTAAGAGCCTTCATTAGAAAATAAAATTAATATTCAAATTAGGCACCCCCCTTCCAAGAGACAGCACATTTTCTCAGGGGAGATACAAGGCAGAATTAGAGCACATCATTTTGTAGAGAGGTCTCAGAAGTGCCACTAAATCATTCCTCTCCTTTTTCTTAACCCTGGTGCACATCTAAATTTTGTGCATTTCTACTGAATACAATGCTAGAGAACTTGGTGTAACAATGCATGGGTGTTGGACTAGATGATATCCAGGTGTCCCTTCCAACCATTCTGTGGTATTTCAGACTTACAGTAACCTCTGACAATAAACCATGTCCACTGATTTGCTCCAGGCAGCAGTGATCTAATAGAGGAGGAAGAACGTTCACCATGCAATCATCTTTTGTCCACCTGTCCCTGCTTACACTGTTTTCTGGAAACCCTTACCCTAGGATGGCCTGATGTAGTGGGAGGTGACCCTGCCTATGGCAGGGGGGTTAGAACTAGATGATCCTTAAGGTCCCTTCCAACCTGAACTATTCTATGATTCTCTAATGGTGATTTTAGCAGAGCCCTTGGTGTAGCAAATACCTCAAGTTACAGTTGCCTGCTAGTGAGTGGTACTGTCTCAGAACTACCTAAGTCTCATTCACTTTCACTGTGTTCCAGAGGGAAAAGAATTCTGCTTGGTTTCTCACTGTCAATGTTTTGGTAAAGAAAAAGATGTAATGAACCCCTTAAACAGCCAGGAATCAACATATACTTTCCCAATCTTCATGCTCCAACTGGAGAGATATGGGAGAAAAAAAGAGAATNCTATGTTGTAATGTGACAAGTGCTCCAACTAGAGAGATATGGGAGAAAAAAGAGAAGAGACACACACCTATTCTTCTCCCTTTGAACACCGTGCTTTATACCACTTAATCACTGGTGAATATGTAAGACAAAGTCCATGAATATATGATGATCTGATCATCCACACTGATCAGATACCAACAGATCCTCCCTGACTAGAAGGATTCGTTAGCTACCATCCAGACTTCCTTTGTGCCACACACTTTTGAATTTGTTTTCCATTACCAAACAGGAATTTGTTCTTGCTCAATTTCTGCAGTGTGCTCAGATGCCTTCAGAAGAAACCCCTAGTAATTTAAGTAAATGCATAATTTTATGGCATTACTCATAGGAATTTGCTTCAGGAGGTCAGATTTTCCCCAGCTTAAGGCAGTCCATAATTGCCAACTAGAAGCAGCAACATAGCTGCCTTGAGAGACACAAAGGCTCAGAACATGCATGCCTCCAAGATAATCAAGGTGAAGAAAATATCCTCAAGCAGCTGTTGTTTCCCTGCTTGGCTACTCCTCCCATGGCTAAGGATTTATTATTAACACCAGAGCACAGGAGATACTGCAGGTTCCACTGCAGCAGTGTGAGCCATATTGGGCAGCACCTTTAGGAATAAGGATATGTGTTTTTACTGCCACAGAGGGGTTTGCAGAGCATCTCTCCATATTTGTTGCAAAGGTAGAAGTTTTACAGAAAAGGCAGCAGATACTGGTGTAAGTGTGGCAGAAAAGGCTGCAGGGAGTCAAATTAAAGCATTACATATCCCTGTGAATTACATGTGATATGTGATTCCTGTCAGGTAGAAACCTTCATATCCCACACAATCTAAATTGACTGCATCCTGGCAACAATCCTATGCAATATGGGTTTGTTATTTCTCTTTTACAAGCACAAGGACTATGTAAGTCTCAGCATCAAATCCCGAGTTATTCTTGGAACTAGACATCCTATTTTTGTATATTTTTGTTGAAATGTGTGGAAGCCAGAATTGAACTCAGTTCTTCTGAGTCTTAATCTACTGCCTATCAGATCATCTTTTTTAGCATCTCTTACTTTTTTTTTTCCAAACAAACACAACTCACATATATGTCTTTCCCTGGGAGTAAGTACACAACACCAGAAGAGAAGGCACTGGTATATATTGTTACAGACATGCCATTTCAGATTAAGCTTCTGATATTCTGGAAACAAATCACTGCTATAGGGAACTTTTCCTCTCACAAGGGAACAATTTCATCTTATATTTGTGTATGAATCATGAAAGTAACATAAGGGATGAACGCCATATTTGGAGACTTACATACCTCTATGTCACTTATTTCTCCTTGCTGATTCTATGGTGCAATTGCAAATTATTCCCTCTTTTTTTTTTTCCCTTATTTGTAATTACAGGGCAGAACAGATGGTAGAAGCTTACTTCAAAGTGATATCTTTATTAAAACTTTTCTCAGTGTGCTGCCTAGTAATCAGGCACAATGGCAAAAACATTACTCTCACTGCAGGCAAATCTCAGAAGGTTTTGAGGTTCACAGTAGAGGGATATCAATGATCAGAAATTTAGAGAGCAATATAGCATTGTAGGTGCCACCAGCTGGGCTGAATGGTGCCTCAGGAGTGACACGTCCCATTGAGGTCTTTGGAAATGCTTTGTTGCCATCAACATGCCTATAAAAACCAAGATATGGAATCTCCCTTCAGGCTTTCTGCTTCCTGATGTCATAGTGGCTTAAGCCTTACTCCTCTGTGCAGGGAGTCTTATTTATCCTTCAATACTTGAATCTTTATAGAGCAAATATCTAAAACCTGCACCAGGTCTTGCCACCCTTGTAAACAGAGTCCAACTTGGCATGTACTACTCACTAATTTCTTGGTTTCTTTCTTTTCTACTGCTGTTACTTGACACACTTCTCTATGTGCCCCTTTCAAATGATACACTTCTTGCCCGTCTTTCTCCTCCATCTCCTCAACTATGCTGAGGCTCTAGTCTCAATTTCTAGTCTTTGACTTTGATCTCCAGACAGCCCTGAACTACAGGGTGGCAGTTATTTGCTTCAGACACATAGGTTTCTTTCTGAAGCCCAGGTAAGTGACAGACATTTCATTTAGGTCTACATTAATTTACACTCATTTCTTTATGCAGAATAGGAATTCTTTCTGTGGAACATGAATTGTCTTGATGTCTTCAATTCTTCCATGCTAGTGGCAGATGGTAATACTTTTGCATAGAATCACAGAATGGTTTGGGTTGGAAGGGACCTTAAAGATCATCTAGTTCCAACTCCCCTGCCATAGGCAGGAATGCCTCCCACTAGGTCAGGTTGCTCATTGCCTTGTCCAGCCTGTCCTTAAACACCTCCAGAGAGGAGGCATCCACGATTCCAAAGATATAAGTGATGACATAAGTGATGACAATCCAATAACACCCAAAAAAATCTCCCTTCCAAATTATACTCAAATTTCTAAGAAAAGCCATATTGTTTACTGTAAGAGCCCCCAGAGTCCTCATTCTGAACATATCCTTGATAGTACATCACCTTGGAAGTGTCCTTTTGGCCAGAGGCACACCAGAGATCAAGTAAAGACCTCTAGAAGAAAGGTGACAGCAAGACAAATTGTTCACCCTCATGAAGACCCCACTCATACCAGAATCAGAAAGTTAATTGTGGTGCATAATGCGCTCAGGAAAAGAGATTCAAGTTGTCTTCTGTTCTGCAATATCAAAGTGCAAGGAGAGAAAACTAAGAGGGGTGAAAAATAGTTCAACTTGGAGAGGCTTCCATCCTAGCCACATTGTTTACTCCAGTTGAACAATAGGGTGACACCTCCAAAATGCTGTGGCAAGCTGCTCAGAGCTTTCTCCTGACACTACCAACATTCTGATACAGTCCTTTAAGGAGAACAACTAATTACCAGCATCCTTAGGTACAAAGCACCATGATTTGCAAATTCTAAGTTTGCTCTGGATGTTTAATAGTGCTAAAACCCACACCATAAGGATATCTGGGGGTGTGCAGCAACACTCATTGTCTTTCTGAAATAGCAGGCACTAATGCAGACATTAGAAAAAGCACACAAATCTCAGGTCTTTTCATGCAAAAGGAAAATAATGAGTTCTCCATAGATTCTTGTCTCCCAAACAAGCCTTTCCTCATGGACTTGTCCATATCTGGATAGTTTTCTGCACTTGCTACAGTCCTTATCTCTGATGAGAAGACAACAGGGTTTCAAGGACCAATTCAATTGTGCAGTGAAACTAGATTTCATGGCACAATTGTGTCCTCAGTTCTTAAATACAGCCTCAGATCATGCAGTATTTTATTTCCTCAACATAGTTGAATTCTGCACCCCCTTTTGCTCAGAATAAGCACCTAAGTTTTAAGAATACAATTTAATAACGCCCATCCTAAGAACATGCTTAAACTTCAGGATTATCTTAATCACTTCCCAGATAAGCATGATTTTAATAAATTAAAATAGTAGAAATGATATTCTGAAAACTCATTTTCAAGACTTCAAAATAGAAACTTGCCTCATTATTCCAATTTGCTGCTTCCCCCAATTGATCAAACAGTCTTTTGTTCCCTTCCCTCTCTCTCACCATTTTTTAAAGTATTTTTAAGCATTCCTCTTTTCTTTCTTGTCACCTATTATTAGCTCATAACTCAAGATTCATATTACATTGATGCAGCTTGCAAATGAATTCGAGTTTGTGTGGCATAAGAGAAGGAAGCAAGCAGTTGCACTGCTTCCAGAAAGTCATTGTCAGTGTCTGTGCCTGGTTATCAGTTCTTTGGGATGTGTTGTGATCCTAGATCCCATAATATTTGTTAAATGTTATGGTAAAACTTGAGTAATGTTTTGTCATGACAAAATTGGTAATGCAAACAGATGCATTAGCTCTACCTTTTGATAATAACTAGACTTGAATGTAAGAAGTGTGTATCAAAAAAGCAAAAGCTACAAATACTCAGTAGATATTTAATTGCTTTCTTGGATGAGGGTCAAAGAACTCTACACACGGACTAAGGATGCACAAGGGAAACCTGAATCAGTAGTCATGGAGAATGTGAAAAAGAACATTGTAAAGCCTCTGTCACAGTTATGTGGAAGCACCTCCTAGCATTTGTCACCCCCTTAATAATTTAGTGAATAAGCAGTATTTTTTTTCTATGTCCTTTTTTAAAAGGCAATTTGTATGTATACTAATTATGTCATTGTAGTGTGATTCTAGTAAATCAATGCAAACTCCTTCATTCAGCATTGCAGATGTAAAGCATTTTAAACCAAAAGCAAGAGCTAAGGAAAAGATTAATGAAAACATCTGATAGCAGAGAAACTGTGCTGCTGATGAATCATGTCTTCATATATAGCATGCAAGAAAGGAAAGATGTATGAAATGTCAATCCAAAGCTGAAACCAGATTTAATTTTTGGATGAGTTTTATTTTACATATCTTAGATTCAAATGAAGTGTGTCTATATGTATATGCATATATATATATATATTAAGTGTATGTAATACTGCTGTATTACATAGCCATCCCTGAAAAAAACCATCATGACTATACCCATAAAATTAAAAAAAAACAAAGTTAACAAGAGTGACTTGGCACAAGAGAAGACCATGAAGTAATTGTGTGAAAATTTAATCCTGGAAGGTGCTTAGCACCTTTCATTCTTACTGGAAGCAAAGGGAAAACTAGCATCTACCTGATTAACTGTCTTACAATATTGCTCTAAAAATTGCAAAAATACNTTTTTTAAAAGGCAATTTGTATGTATACTAATTATGTCATTGTAGTGTGATTCTAGTAAATCAATGCAAGCTCCTTCATTCAGCATTGTAGATGTAAAGCATTTTAAACCAAAAGCAAGAGCTAAGGAAAAGATTAATGAAAACATCTGATAGCAGAGAAACTGTGCTGCTGATGAATCATGTCTTCATATATAGCATGCAAGAAAGGAAAGATGTATGAAATGTCAATCCAAAGCTGAAACCAGATTTAATTTTTGGATGAGTTTTATTTTACATATCTTAGATTCAAATGAAGTGTGTCTATATGTATATGCATATATATATATATATTAAGTGTATGTAATACTGCTGTATTACATAGCCATCCCTGAAAAAAACCATCATGACTATACCCATAAAATTAAAAAAAAACAAAGTTAACAAGAGTGACTTGGCACAAGAGAAGACCATGAAGTAATTGTGTGAAAATTTAATCCTGGAAGGTGCTTAGCACCTTTCATTCTTACTGGAAGCAAAGAGAAAACTAGCATCTTCCTGATTAACTGTCTTACAATATTGCTCTAAAAATTGCAAAAATACTTTCTGATATGCCTGAACCATGGTACATTACAGTTTGTTTTAGTATGATCTGTTTCATCTTGCCTCTGTTCACTATAAATCCCTAAAATTTGAGACTTTCAGAGGAATCAGCATTGATACCACCAGGATGATTATAAACCTTCAGGACAGAGAAGCTGTGTAATGAAATAAATGGCAGATCCTTTATCAGAGAAAGCAGATGCCTTACAGCTGGGCTTCTTAGAAGGAAGATTATGGGTCTTAACATGGAACTGGAAGATATTTTCAGGTCAAGAGGTCACCACCAATTCCTCAATGAAGAAATTTAGTCAAAAAGAGAAGAGGAATTTTTCAAGATGAATACAGGAACTTCTTAGTCCACGCCTCCCCTAAGGAGCTTACAGTGTTCAAATCCTGTAGATGTGTCTAAATTGGAAGACTGTGGAAAAAAATGAGGATTTGATTAAGTGCAG
>VZTY01022232.1:6487-17083 GCA_013400935.1 Turnix velox | reverse complement strand
TGCAGCAGAGACACCAGGAGGAGCATCCCTCAGGCCCCACGGGGGGGCAAATGGTGGCTGCTGCCCTTCCCTTCTGGTATCAAATAGGAAAAGGGGTGGAAGAGACTTATTGGGAACAGCTGGGGAGGAGAGGAGTCTCCAGTGGAGCCCAGGGGTGTGGGATTTTGGGGAAAATGGGCTGGAAAAGGGTTGGTGTGGGGCAGAGGCAGGGGATGGGCGAAAAGAAGGGTATGTGGAACCTGCCTAGAGGCCAATTGGGGAGGAAAATGGAAGGACTTGAGTGTTCACTATGAGAGGGTGAGACAATGGAACAGGTTGTCCAGAGTGGTGGTGGAGGCTCCATCCCTGGAGACATCCAAGGCCAGGCTGGATGAGACATCAAGCAACCTGATCTAGTGCAGGATGTCCCTGCCCATGGCTGGGGGGGGTTGGAAATAGATGACCTTGAATGTCCCTTCCAACCCAAACTATTCTGTGATTCTATAAATAACTGCCAAGTCTGAATAATGGTACAAGGAAGCTCTTAATACAGTGAAGGGTTATAGCTTTGCATTAAAATGCAATCCCCTCTAAGAGTACTGCCTCCTAGGTACTATGTGGATCTTGGGGATAGAATAGAAAGGTATTTTAATTTTATATTGTGATATAAAGAAAAGGAAAAAATAGCATATTATCAGAAGAACAAATTACTGGAAAATTAGAAGCTTGCTTAGATCAGCTTAAGAGCTGAAGTTCATCATCACAGCAAGAACAGTTACAAATCAAAATTAAGTAACAGTCTTTGATTAATCTGAAATGCAAGAATCTAACATTTCTCAGAGCTTGTCACGCTTGTAATGCTACTTACTGGAATGAGACAGAAATGTCTTGTGTTGCTGAGCCAAACAAGGTCATAGAAAATGCCAAGCTAAAATTCTCTGGGAGAAACCAGGGCAGAAAACATGCATAAAAAGCATCGCTGCCAATAACTTCTCATTTGGAATTGAATTTGATTTAGATGGGCAGTAGAACCGGATTTGAAAATGCTGACTGTATGTCAGGTAGACTCAAAGTAAAAAAGAAAAGAAAATATGCATGTTCTTAAAACATCCAAATATACTGGGCTACACTGATGGCTATTTTATAAGAGATTTCTATTTTTGACTGCATCTGGAGTAAAGATTTCTATATGTACATAGGCACAAAGGACAAAAGTGCCTTGCCCTGGATATCTCTGCACAGAAGAACTTGCAGATACTCATATAGTAGCTGAGTACTGACTGTACTCATGTTCAAAAATTGTTCCTTTTTATTAACATAAAAGCATTACAAATTCTATCTTCAAACACTAGCAGGGATGCTTGTGCAGATGGATTTCCAAAGATCTCTCCAAATCCTTTTACCAGCAAATATTTAAGAAGTAGGCAGCCTGTATTTTTTAGGCAGAATATAAGGAATTGTATCAGAAATCAGATCTCCCAGACAACTTAAAGTTATTTGCTTGGTTCAAAGCCATGCCTGTTGTCCATACTTCAGCCTCTGCTTCTGTAAGTCCTCAAAATTACTTACAATCTTTATAGGAGGAGATACCTAAGTATGGGTCTTGCAAGTCACAGGAGGGAGCAAACACTTGACCATCTGACAGAAGCTGAAGGAACAGCCACTCCTGGGTTGCTGATAACAAAGCTTCTTCTCCTTAATAGTACAGTAGAGACACAAAAGATGGTGTCTTATTGATAACCACCTTCTGTGTGAAGCAAGGTAGATCATCCATGTTGTGATGAGGATGCATTCAACACAGCTCTCTTGACTAGGATTCTCTGCAAGCAAAATCTGATGTTACCTCACTGACTTTAAAGGGCTGTTGACCTGATTCTTTGAGATCTGATCCTAGTTTCTGGAACATTTGCTTCTCCCTGAATATTCATCTGACGTCTGCAGCACTAGGCTGTAACCAGCCCCGCTGAGAGTTCAGATTTATTGTTCTGAGACAAAGATTTTATTAAATGGTATACAAATATTGTGTATGATTTTAGTTAGAAGGCCATGTAATTAATGATGAGCTAGTTAATTAATGATGAATGTTGTAGCAGGTGGAAATTGTACTCCAGCTGGTCCAGCCACCTGCTAATAGCTCTGTATTAACTTGGCTGCCCTGTACTTGGAGAGTGTCAGCTCACACTTGGAGGGTGTCAGCTCAAGCTGCAATTGGGATAGAGTCCTTTAACTGCAGTCCCTTGCAGGAGGAGAAGGACATGAATCACCACTCCAAATTCCAAAACATTTTGTAAACTTTGCATAAAAATGTCAATGTGGAAAAATATATTCTATCAACCTTCTGCATTCATGTCATTAAATGTGTATTTTGCACATGGGAATGTCCTGTTACAGAAATACATATGTATATATATATATTAAGGATGCTACTATGTACACCAGAGACAAAGAAATGGAAAAAAAAAATCCTTGTATCCTCAGGACATAAATAGATTTAGTAGTAAAGCAAAAGGTTTATATCTCTACTAAATAGTCTTTCTGATCCATGTAATGAAATTTTTGGAGTTAAGATCATGGGGTAATTGATAAGTGAACACAGCTCTTACAAGAAGTAATCTCCAAATTCACCATGAAAAACATTATCTTGAAAAGCTTTCATTAGAGTCATGATCCTTCATCCCATCAGGAGCTATGGATGAAAAACAATAGGAACCTGTAAATGTGTAAAACATGACTAGATCTCTAGACAAAAAAGGAGGGCACACAAACTCAGTTAACTCATTTTATACATAGTAAAGCAATTCTTCAAAAACCTATATGTTTAGCTGGAGCAAAGCTATATGAAGTGATGAAAAAAAAAATCAGCAATCTCTCATCTCTTTATTACTTCGTCCTTCCAAAAACACTATTGCAACAAAACCTTTGAACTTTGATAAGGTCACCTCCACCTCTTGTTTGCAAATTTGCTGATCACCTTTCTTGCCTTTTGATCTATTGTAGATGCAATTGAACATTTATCACTGCTCTTTGAAGCTTCTGAAGTAGACAGAAAACCACAGTCAGCCACCCACAACATGAAAATTTCAGTTTATGCTGGTTCATCAGAAAAACAATAGCTCAATAAATACAGATTGAATTTTGTTTGGTTTTTTTTTCTTGCCTGTCTCTAAATGAAAATTAATTTTCAACTTAGGACAATTTTTTTGCAAAGGAGGATTTTTTTTCTACTGATTGTAAGATATCTGTAAGAGTTTTCTTTTTCCTTCTTTGTAGGTGAAAAAAAAACAGACTCAGAGAGATGGGATTAAAAAAAATAATTTAAAAAAAATTGTAATACCTTCACAGTTTTCCCATCCTCTTAATTTTGTTTAGAAGTGAAAGTTCTGAGGACCAGAGAAAATGAGAAAACAAATAATGTGACCTCTTCTTTTTTGACCTACTGAAAAGACTAGGGAATGTCATTTGTGGGGGGAAAAAAATTTAAAAATTCTACAATCAGCTCATTTTCCCCAGAAATTAGAACATGTACTTTAGGTAGTTATCCATTTTTACTTGTAAAGATTCCAGATAACATAGATCTGCATTTTTAGATGTGCTTCTCTAACAGCTATCTCTCATTATGAAAACTGCACACCTTATTTCTGATAGAACTGTCTCTCCCTTCTCTTCCAGCTGTTGGATTTCATTATGCCTTTTTCTGATAAAGTGAAAATCCTTCTGTCACCATTATTTAATTTGTCATTGCTGAAGAATCCCCTTCTATCTCAAGTGCACTTTAGCTGGAAGGTATTGCATACATGGGATGGAGAAAACTGCAGTAATCACTCACAACATTTCAAGACAGCTTATCCTGGCCAAATTTAAATGGCCAACTACTGGAAAAAACACATTAATATAAAATAATTGACCTTGAAAGGGCAGCCATTTCAGTAATGATGTGGTAATTATTAAGATAAGCACATGCAAGAAGGAAGTAGCATCCAAATTTTATGAAAGCATGAGATCTTGTCAGATTCCTCTAAATTTCAGAGTGAGACAATGTTACTTGGAATGACCATAAACTGACAAGATTGTAGTCTGGTTATGTGTATATACATTTTTAATTGAAATCCTTTTTATTATCTGCAGCCTTGAAGTACTGGGGTGATTTCACTGTCTTAGCAACTTCAAAATATTGTAAATTGCATTTAACAGAAAAAAAAATATATTAGTTATATTAATGGAAAAGTTAGAATGAGAATGACTAGAATTCCCCACAGTTATTTGCTGACAGGCTGAAGGTGAAAGAAAATGGTAGTATAATGTCAACAATTATTCAGTATGACAAGTCAAAAATTGTTTTCTTATTTGACATCACTAAGCAGTCTTCAAAGTTCAAAGCTGAAGTCAGTTATTAAGAGACTTATCCACATTAAGCCATACAGCTGTCAAATATGGCTGCCTGTCAAAGTTGCCTCTAAAGCAGGGACAGCCATTTACACTGCAGACAGAATTTCAATGGGAAAATGCCCTTAATAAGCCCTGAGAGCTCAACTGTCCTCTCTCTAAGGCTGTGAAAGGAGTTTTGGAGAATTACTGAGACAAAAAGTTGTCACATTTGGATTCCACTTAAGTACAGGACAGGGAGAGTTTTACTAATTAGAAATACTGTTTAATTGCATGAAAGTTTAACAGCATGAAGGCCAGGAGAAGAATGATGACAAACGCTGTGGGGACACTGTAAACACTAGAAGTTCAAGTAGGAGAAGTTCAAGACCTGCTGAAGCTCTAAATCATTGACACATCTGGATCAAAAAAAATTTTCATCCACTTTACAGTGAGCTTTTACACTCTCACTCATGTGCTCACAGAACATCACCCCCTTTAGTCTTTGCCATCACAAGTCATCCAGCCATCACCATGTGGTATCTTCTAGAATTCACATGGTTTCTAACTTCACTTCCTGGGAGCAGTGATAGCAGCAGGACACTCCTTTCTTGCAGAAGCCTTGCCTTCTATGCCAGCATATTTCATCTTGTGCTAGCTGTGCATTTAGCTGGATTTAATAATTTTTCATCCTCATGGCCTATTTCAACCAAATTTAACACAGAAATACCTAAGATAATATTTTTCTAATTTTATAAGATTGAACAAGATAACTATTCTAACCTATTCCTCTAATTGAGGAAAAGGCAGACCAAACTCTTTCCTTACATATTTAAAGGACTTAACCTGGCTGGTCTGTATGGGCACATATGATAGCTTGCCAACCTTTACATTTGTAGCTCTTAACCAGCCACAATATGTTGTTTTAACCCACAGATGTAAGAGATGTTGGATAAAATAAAAAATTACTTCAATGAGGAGGATTACAGAAGCTTGAATGACTGGTGCAGAGATGGGATATCTGAAATAAGTACATAGGAAGCCAGGCTTTATATGTTCCAGACATCCTCTATTGTAATTTGGGGTCTCAGTACATAAACAGGAGTATTTTGAAGCTTCAAAACTTTAGTGTCACAAAGACGTAGTCTTGGTTGTTACACAGCACTGAACATTATTCAAACACTGAGCAATGAAAGTGGTAATCTAAATATTACTAAACCACTGCAGTCTACTGAGAACAAAATTCCTGTATTTCACAGAAGGATCTAAAAATTAAACTGACATCCAAGGTCAATGCAGTGGCCTGTAGCTAACAGAGAGACATGCCAAAGTTTTCTGCTGATAAAAAACTATTCCAAGTTGTAAAAAAACCAGCAAACTGAGTGGAAATTCTGTAAAGAAATATCTTATCTTAGGTATCATAAAGCACCAGATGAAACTCACTGCTTATCAGTGCAAAGTGTTGCATAAGGGGAAAACCTAGACCAGCTTCATCAATAAAATGCTCTGAAGTGATCATAATATTAAGGAGTGAGATCTTTGAGTTAACTGCTCAAGTTTCCATTAACTGCTGCCTCATAGTTCGGCTACCACCTAGCTTGGGTACAGATGCTCCCCACTACCAGCTGAGTACAGCTTAGACAACTAGTTTAAGTGAAAAGGTCCCTGTCCCTTACAGCCAGAAGCTGACAATGAATGCAGTGAGCCCATTTTTTTGTTGAATCATTTCCAAAATGCATATGGAAAATATTTGGTATGTGTTTACTCAAGTTTTTTTATGAGAACTTTTCTATTTCACATTTTAGGGATATTTCCCTGGTATCCTCAGGGATGAGGAAAAAATAGTCTTCAAGTCACCCAGCTCTTAGCCTTAAAGATAATTGTTTCATTATTACTAAAATTGAGCTTGAATGTTAAAATGGTGTCCGTGTTTTCTTAAAAAAAAAGAAGAAAGCAAAAGAAAAGACTTTTCTGAAAGGTTATACATCTACTCTACACTGTCCATTATCTTAGAGTAAGTAAAGCTATACTTTAATCAAAACATGACAGAGGGAGCATATCCAAATCGATACAGGGAAAATTTAATCCTACAAGCTGTCAGAATCACAAATGGAGAAGATGACATTTGGAGACAGGAAAGCAAACATACTCAATGTGAGAAAGGTTACTGCTTAAAGGATTAATCTGAATTTTTAGAACAAGGAAAAGATAACAGAAGTTGACCTTAGAGCATGTCACCAGTTGTTCTTTAGAAAACATTACTGGATCATAACACTCTTTTTTGCTTTCCAGCAACACAATTACTCTCAAAACATCTAGTCTGTCATCTCTGCAGCTTTGTCCTTTACATGCAAAGCTTCTAGGTGAATATGCTTATCAGCACAGATTTCCTCGCTGCTTTTGCCTAAGAAATCTACAACAAATTCATGTTACGTTAGAATTTCTTTTGCTTTGCAAGGGTAGTGAGACTCATTTTATTTTACACAACAGGAATCTTTATTGTTTCACATTAAGCAAGCAAATTTTGCACCTGTAGAATCAGATGCACAGCAGCTTTACTTTATGATTAGTACTTAGTCTGAACACACAAAACTAAAATATTAATCAAAAGCAGGTGCAACCATAAGTTCCTCTTAAGTTTCAGTGTATCTGGGGTTACAGCCAGTCTTCAAATAGCAAGTCTAGCAAAGAAAAAGAAGGAACACTCTGATAAATAGCATTTCTGGAAACTTGAATTCCAGCTGTATCATCTTTATTTCCAGGCTCAGTACCTAGTTGTCACCAACAAACTGAGAAACCCTCAGACAGAAAGCAGCAAAGCATGTGTGTACAGCCAGTCTGTAAAGCACAGGTATAATTTTACAGATACAAATAATTTCTGCAGAAAGGGAATTGTTAAATTGCAGTTGATTCTGTTAGGAAGAGACTGGGTGAACTTGCAATTTAGTTCTGGTTTGCCTAAGCATTGTGTCTAGAGTTAATTGAAAGAGCAGATAGTATTAGACAACACTGCAGGAAATATGGCTGGATAAGAGGCAAAGGGGGAGAAGATGATAGAGCTGTTTATTTTGTGTGTGCTACTCTGAATAAAATATCTCACTTAATCCTGATGATGTCTTCATTCAGATTGAATGATAATCCAAAATTTATGTGAACAATTCAAACCACTTTAATTTGCAGGATGGCCTGAAGACCTTGAGAGAAAAGCTATTTTAGTGTCAGCATCAGTATTTTCCTTTAATGGAAAGTATTTGAGAGACATTTTATATTTTCTCAGGAGAGAGAGGCAGTGACTAATTGAGAAATATCATTCTGTTATTTCATCAGACTTGTGAACATCGCTGGCCAACAAAGCCTCCACCTACACAGTGCAAGAGAGGATTTTAGCAGATAAAATGAGCTCAGAATATCCAATTTATGGATCAAGGAAGTGACTTGGAGCTCGGGTCGGAGTTTTTTCTAGTTAGAGAAGAAAGAATAAATCCTGGTTTTACTTTTTTCTTATATATATCAATTCAGGATGTTCTCCAGTTACAGCAATAGATGTCCAGCATTAGGAAAAGGCAGGTCTTACATGTCTTCCACCAGCTGAGTACTTGAAAGTTCCCCTACCCCAAAACACATGGATCCCTCAGTTTCCCTGAAAATGTCACAGTGCTATCCAAGAATAAAAATTGCAGCCCACTCTTTCACCATATCATTAATCTAGAGTCACAAGCTAGGGCTCTGGGTAATCATAAAATAACATGGGAAAAATATATAAACTCACTTAAATGGACTAAATGAGAGGAATAGTTTCTGTTCAGTAGCTGGACTGTTACCTTAGTAATGATTTTCTCTGGTGATTGACTAGCTGCTATTGCTGGTAAGGGACCTCTGGATATATATTACCTCAAATTTTTACAATGTTATCATCAAAAGAAAACCTTCACATATGCAAGAACCCACAAACAGTGCAAGTCAGCTGGTTGATAAAGCCCCTACATTAACAAAAACAGCAATAGAGAAAAAAAAGGCAGAGAAAAAAAGTACAAAACAGTACAAAACAGAGCTGATCTTGATGTTCTTCTGCTGGGTTGCAGAGGATGTGTGAAAGACTGAAGCAGGTCCAAATGAGCATGCAGGGAATCTGTTACCCTGCCAGCAACACAGAATAGAATCATGCCAAGAGAAAGACCTTGTCACATTCTTTTTCTGTTCCTTTTCAAGTCGGAAATTATTGTTTCAGGTAAGAAAATCTTGAGAGAAGGGTGATGGGGCAACATAGATTCAAGTAGGACTGCATGGTTAAAGATTCTATTTTTATTTTTTCATGCAATGCTGAGAAAAGCCTGCAAGTAGCTGGTATCTATTGCTCTTTAGATACTTCGACAAACCTCAGATTACTGTTGTTCAGTTCAAATTTATCCTTGCAGGTAAAAAAATGCATTTATCCCTCTTGATACAAAGAAAGAAGATGTAAACTCAGGGAATTCAATATCAAATGAGGAGATTGTGTCAGGAATGAAACCTAAATTTCCCTATGCAACCCTCAGCATATTAATTTCTGTGTAGCTGACAAATTCAAAACCATTTTCTTGTTTTTATGAGAGATCTCATGTCAAAACTAGCCTCAGATAAGCAGGGTATGTCATAACCACGAGAGATGGACTATTTTGGCATACTCAGAAAGTCATTACATGTAAAAAGAAAATTACTAGAAGCAAGGATAAAAACAAAACCGAACCCAAAGCAAAAGCAAAACAAAGCACCTTTTTTGCATTTTTCTAGTTCAGATAATGCTTAATGTGATCTCAAATTAATCTGATAAACCTAAGAGAGAAAAAAATATCAAGTTCTACTAGATATCTCACTAGAAAAGTCTAGAAAAGAATTTCAAGTTCTACTAGATATATCTCACTAGAAAAGCATAGTTATGCAAGAATGTAAGTGCATTTGAAAAGCATCATTATGTCCTTGCCTGATTCATATGCCAAAATAACATGAACACATCTTCCACTGGCTCTTTTTGAAGAATTTGAATTAGAGACACCTTAGGTACAACATTCTTAGTGCAAACCATTTATCAGACTCATAGCACTGCTTACATCAGCTTTGAAAAAGTCTGAATAAATTTCAAGGCCATACAACTATATGTTAAGTTGACTAGTTTTGACTGAGCTGAGGGAGTGAATTACTGAAGAGCTCATTAGGACACACACTAAAGTATAAAGGTTATAAGAAGACACATCCTAACTTGATAACAGTTGCTTTCATGAGAAATCTTTAGTGAAAAGGTCACTAAGGAGCCTTGCTTCAAATTATCATGCAGTTGTGCAGTATCATGTCCAAATTACAGGAGGTATTTACCAGGGAAGAATTAGAACAGCAAGAGAAAGTTCATAAAAATCACAGAAGCCTTCAAGACAAGGTCAAACAAAGGAATATAGGAAGAGTCATGCAACATATTATGTTGTACATACATGAATACATATATACACACAGATTTCCAGGCCTTTCAGAGTACATTCTGCTTTTGTTTCTATTATCTCACACTATTATCAGACACAATTTCAGTTCAATTGTACTGCAACAGTAATGAGAGCATAAACAGCTGCTCAGGTTCCATGGGTCATATCAGCTTTATGTCTACACGCTTTAAAAATAATTCTTAGAGGGGAATCCAATGATATTTATGTAGAACTTACCTTGTTTCCCAGTGGCTTGGGGTCATAACTATGGCTGTCCTCACTCTAGACCTTCACCAGTTGTTTTGATGCCTTCAGCCTTCATTTGGACCTGTAATAGATCCCAACACATAAGCAAAGTTCAGACATGTAGTAGAGAACAATTTGCCCAGCTTTGTGATCTTTGATTAGTTAAACTTCAACCACCTAACCATGCCTCATCTTTACACTGAAGCATTAGGCTAGTTTTTCATACTATTGTTTGAAGTCTATTTACCATTTTTAATTTTTTTTTCTGTTACTGTTACCTTGAGAGCATCAAACAAAGTATTCTTGCTTATCATAATAGTTGTGTAACACTATCACAAAACTTCCTGTCCTTCTTACTCAAAATATCAATATTCAGCCTGAACATTACACTGAGTTGCTGTTACTTTGCAGCTTTTTAAGGGACAGCTTAGGCTGTATGTGCAGTAAAAAATTATATAATGTTAAGTCAATGCAACAGAATAAAGTTTATTGCTTTTTCTCAGTAGGTGTGCACTTAAACTTGAAAATAATCTTCAGTTTTAATGTCGAAACACAACAC
>VZTY01022231.1:108931-193395 GCA_013400935.1 Turnix velox | reverse complement strand
TTTGGGCCTAAACCAGGACAATTAGGTACAGACAATATTTTGATAAATGTTCCAAGGACTATAACAGGACATAACATCCTCTCTCAGATCAATCTACAAAATGTGATTTTAAAGTACAAATCTGTGTAAGCTTCTCCAAGACAATCTTCTTTTAAGTTCTTTTATTCTGAGATTCTTTGGTCTATTCATGAAGGTAAGGGTAATGATACAGTTCCCAAGGATACGTGTTGGTTCTACTACTGCTCCATCCTTGAAGTGGGTGTGGTTTAGTAACTGATCCAAAGGTTTATGAAATATTTTCTTAAAGCATAGCAGAATTGCTGTTGCTTCCCACTAGAGAAAGTGGTGGATTTTCCAGTCACAACCCTCACTTTCAGAAATACAGCTTCAAAATGTGTCTGGGTGTTAAGTGGTATGTTAGGTGAAGGAAGGCCTGTGAGAATAAAGGGTAGGTATTCTTATTGTGAAAATAAAATATTACATTAAAGCCCTGGACTTTTTTTGAAACTAATGGTATCTCCAGTTTTGTGGCTTTTGTTACTAATGGTCTGATTTAAGAAAATACTGAAAATTTTATAATCAAAAATTATGAGCCTTTAGGAATTAGAAATTCCTCACTTGACTTTGGGATGGTAGAATGCTACTGTTTTTTGATGGAGGAAAAGATGCTGCATTGGGTATCCAAAGCTGAGGCTAAATGGCAGTTTGTTTTAAATTTATTTTAAATGCTTTGCATCTTACTCCTGTTTTGGTTTTGGGTTTTTTTCTCCTGACAGTTCACAAATAGCAGAGTGGTTCTCAGGTCATTCTTTGAAGCCCTTGTACCAGTTGTCGTGATACTGGGACAAATCTACTACCTGAAGAGGGTTTTTGAAGTCTGGAGACCATGAGATGGTTGAATTCAAGATACTAAAATGCAGTAGTTTCAGGGATGGATGCTGCAGCATATCTCATGGCTGAGGGGAGGCTGCCCGGGTGAATGGTAATACCACACTGGCATTAGGCACCCACCCTGTCATGCAGCAACAGAACCTCTGTGAGCTGGACGTAGCAGACGAGAAGGGACAAATGCACAGCTCCCACAGGGTTCCCCAGTGGCAGGTACAAGCTCGGTTGCTGTGGGCCTGGTGGGTTGTGGTCAAAGCTCCTCTAGGAAGTGCCGTAACCTGACATTCATGCAGGGACATGCTCAGCTTCATATGCAGAGCTGGAGTGGTGATGCAGATGCCATGTGTACCAAGGATGGTGAGAGTAGGCCACCAGATTTTTAGGTTGGAGCATTACACCTTTCTCATAATTTTAAGAGACAACTTAAGGCAACAACATCCTGCAAGATAACTCTATGCAGAGTCAGTAGTTATCAACTCTGTTCTGCATTCTTGGCAATTTGGGGGACACCAAGACTTATTTTATCTTGATGCATGGTCCTGAAATGAAGTTGCTTGTCTTACTCCCTTATGCACCACCATGCATTCCTTGCTAATTGGTATGTGGAGCAGTAACCTTGCTGAAGATCCTGTGTCACAGGTAAATCAGGTTATTACTGTGACATATTACTCTTACAGCTTATAAATTCCCATTGTCATCACTCGTATTTACCACACATAACTGCTTTGGACACAAAATAAATGGTTTTGAGATTAAACATGTCAAAATCCAGAATATTGTGGTGCCTATTATTTTGGTTTTACTTTTGTTTCGCCTCTTTGTACAGTGTAAATGTTCCCCCGTGGTGTTTTTTTTAATCATTGTCATATTATCAGGGCAAGCAATATAATAAACAGATCTGTTAAAGCACCAGTGATGTCTCTATTGGCAGATTTCTAAAAGAGCTTGGTGACCTTGGTTAATTAGCCATGTAATAAACCAGAACTGAAAGAGCCTATTCCCACAAACCACAGCACAGCACCCCTCCACCCCCAGTCTGTCAGGGAGGCTCTGAATGGAAAGTCAGAAGACGCAATGCAAAGTGCAGCCACTTTGCCTTAGAGTCCTTCAGATTATATCCAAAGATCCACAAAAACATTTCTTTCAGGCCACTGATTAAGAAACAGTCTTTAAAAAAGATTAAAAAGATAAGTTTTACTTAGAAAGGCTAAGTTTTCTAAATACTGCTTTCGCTAGTAAATACAGCGTTCTCCTGAAGCCTCAAAACATGACACCTGCAGTTCAAAAAAACCTTTTAAAAGAATTTTCAAAATTTTTTTCTACAAATTACCTAGTTCATTTGTTGTCATGTTTAATTCAGACATCCCAAATGGAAAAAAAACCCCATCCTTCTATTACTTAATAGCTATTATCATATTCTTTAAATCTAATTTATTTGGTACCTTTAGGGTTCAGTCCTCATGACCTGTAAATAGTCATCTTAATACAAATTATATGTAAAAGAGTGTTACATGCATTTGTCTCACACGTTTGATTTGGCTAAAAAGTAACCCAAAAGCATGAGAACTGTTTTATAAATACAAAATGTATGTGGGCAGGAAGTAAAATGAATACAGTTTTTTAGAAGATCCTTTGAATTTATCCCATCAGACTCCTTAGAAATAAAAGCTCACTTAAGTATAAGAATCACTACAGTTTTAAATTCACCCAAGCACCAGCTCACAACAAGCATAACTACAATTAACAACACAGCCACAGAGTTTGTGCTTTCTCCTTTAGGTGTCATAGTTTTTCTGGTTGATACAAGAGTTAGTTCTTTCTTAACTAAATGTGGTGCCCATGAATTGCTGTCCTTTCATGGCATGCTCCTGAGTTCTGGTGTAACACTGAAAACAAGCAAAAACCCCAAAGCCTCTAAGACAAGCTAACACTGTTTTTTGCATCATCAGCTGTTGCTTCCATATAGGGCAGTGATTTTCATTTTATGGGAAAATAGCAGTAGCAGCAGTAGAAATTTCTTTCATTAAGCTACTTTTTTTTTTTTTTTTTGCTTCAGACACTTGCTATTTTCTAAGTAAATATTATAATTACAGTGTTCCTATGCGATGAAACTAATGAATATCCATTTAAAATCCTACTCATCTGTTCATCCGTCCATGATTGGTTTAGTTGCAGTCATTTCTTTCAGGACCACAGATCTTAGTAAATTCTCATGAGCAGAGTCTCACTGGATCTGCCAAAGAGTCTCCATTATTGTGGGGAAGATTCAGAATATCAATCACAACAGCATCCTAGACTAATCTCAATCACAAAATACCGAAAACCAAACTTTTTCCTCAATATCCTTGATTGTTAAATTTCAAAGTGAAATTGGAGGGGTATTTTAGTCAAAATACTTCTGCTAAGTTACTGTCTTCATTTCCTGAAGTGCTCTAAGAGATATCTGGAATGTATCTAAAGGCTCGGAAAGCCACATGGCTACATGGCTCAGCAGCTCACTTGATAGACAACTTGTGTGCCTGCACTTGTTCACATTCATAAAATCAAATGTTCTATAAATTGTACAAATAGAAGCTACTTTACAGGAACATGGGCAATCCCCTCTTATACTCTTACTCTTACTTGCTGTAAGAGTATAAATAAACAGATCAAAATCAAACATTTCTGCTCAATTTTCCATTCAGCTTCTGGGGTAACTACAGCCATATAAAAAAAGCCTAATTAGTTAGGGAGAGAGGTAGGTGGATCATGATATATTAACAAAATGTTGCAGAAAATGCCAGCAGCCAGACAAGGAGGAAGAAAACAGGGAACCATGCATTAGTTGTTCTCCTTGGATGCTGACACTGGAAACATTTCTGCAAGGCACCCCTAAGGGACGCTTCCAAGAAATAAAACTGGAAATAGGTTTAGGAGTTTGTAGGACAGTGACTCTTATAATTAAAAAATATTATGCTACATAAAATACAGTTTTCTGGTGATATAACAGTCCCGCCAAGAAGAGTCCATTAGATATTGAAAATACACGTGAGCTGTGATCTCCTCTGGCAGATCCCAGTCCCACCTTGTCTCACATGTTCCTGCAAGCACACTGAGAGTCCAAGAGCACAGTGAAGTTCCCCAGCCTGCAATTTATGGCATGGGGGAGCTGGGCTAGAGGTGTTGCAGGTCAGTCCAACATATATATCATTGGGGAAATCCCAAAGGTGCCAGTCCAGAAGCCAGCTTACCTCCCGTGGAGGTCTGCCATTGTAGAACAAGCATGTACCCAGGGGTGTACTTTCCTGACTGTCCAAGGGAGAAAAGTTTGGAAAATCCTTCAGCAGGTATGTATGTTTCTCTTCTCTGATTTACAGCTCCTTCAAGTCTGCAGTTGCTAAGGCTGGAGGAGGATGCCCTCCTCTGGCTATGTGTCCCTTTTTCATCAAGCCTCGGAGGCTGAAGAGAAATCACTTTGAACACTGAGGCGGGGAGCTGGAGGCAATTACTTGTGATTGATAGCACTAAATATGAAACCGCATGTACCTCATCCATGAAGCATGGAATCAGCAGCATATTGTTAGTGGGGGAGATGAATGGGGCTTGAGATAACCTTGGCAAATTAGGCATATGTTAGCATTAAGCTTTGTCAGTAAGCAGGCTATAAATTACAGACATATTGTAACTCCATAAACTCATCTAATGAATTGAATGACAGTGGTAATTTAAGGCAGAATGGAACAGTTTAACCCTTTTAAGAATTTAGCTGCATTTCTATATTATGCAACAATCCAAACTGTATTAAAAGGTTGGTGTTTGATATTTACTGTGAGATACCATAATAGGGAAATTGTTCTTCTATGTTTCATGTACATTTTAACAACCAGGTAGAAACCTGGGAATTATCTTACTTACTAGTTGCTTTAAAAGGTATGGAAAAAGAATGTAATAGCTGAGACATGGGGAGATATTTTCCTTGAACATTCTTTAATTTCATCATTATTTTTCTGTATGATCGATCTAAATATATTTGAGCTATAAGACACAGCATGCCATGCATTTCTGGCCTGCTACTGAACACCTCAGGAGGTGAGAGAAGACACAAGACTAAAGGGCAAGTGACTTTAGTCATAAGAGAAGTGCAATAATCCCTTCGAAATGCATGGCCTGCAGTGTCTTACTGCTATTCTGAAATGGAATTTATAAATAAAAATAAGAGGAAAAAGTCAGTCTTCTGCATTTATTGGCTGCTACTGAGAGACTTATGCCATCAGTGACAGCTAATCCAGGATACTGAAGCTATTTTCTGTTTTGCTGTGTATTTCAAAGAAACATTTGGAAATCACTGGCATATCAATGGCATAAAGGGTCTTAAAATCTAAACCAGAAAATTTCATGCTATATGCTATTAATTAGAAGACTTTGACATAATACAAAAGTATTTTTTTTATTATTTGGTAGAGGTAACAGAAGAAACTGTGTCCCTCCCCATGGCAGGGGGGTTGGAACTAGATGATCTTTAAGGTCCCTTCCAACACAAACCATTCTATGATACTATGAAATTAGCATATCAGTTGTACATGTAAAAGCCCACTTTTAAGGAAATTGTAGGAAAACACGCTTTTTCGCACCTATCTAGGCACTGGATCTTGGCACTCAAACCACTGAAACATTTCCCTTCAAACTCTTGCAGAATATTTGCCCTTATTTATACATATAATTTCCTTGTAAAAGGCACATTGAATAAAATAAATAAAAGCATTTATCTTGGTGCTTAGTCAATTCAGAAATCAGAAAGGCAGTCCTGTAGGCTGCAAGTTTGGAAGGGCACCTTGGTAGAAAAGACAGTAAGCAGGAAAGTGAAATCCTTAAAATACGTCTTTTTTTCATAAGTTAATGAACATTACTTCAGCTGCCCACCCATGGTAATAAACTATACAAGAATTAAAATGTCAGCATGAAAAAAGGAAGATGATGTATGTCTGCAAGTATTTTTTTTCATGCATGACACTTCATAGTTACTCCTTCACTCATTTCCCTTTTAAGAAAATAATAATCTTTATCACAGCATCAGGAAATACAGCTTCATTTTTAGCTCTGTTTGGCCGATGAAGAAATTAGAATCATAGAATAGTTTGGGTTGGAAGGGACCTTAAAGGTCATCAAGTTCCAACCCCCCTGCCATTAAGCCTTCATGAGCCTCACATGGAGTTACACAAGGAGTCTGAGAAAAAGCCAGGAGGTTCCTCAGTCTTCATCAGCCCTCCCTTTTTTTAACACACATAGTCTTGACCCTGTGTTTGGGAATGTGTCAGAGATCAAACAAGGGCTTCCTGTGATCAAGAGCTTCAATAAGAGTTACTTTAAGAGCACAAGCAAGGCAGCAGAATGCTGCAATGGCCAACAGTGTTGTGAACAGGTAAGGGTTAAAAAGTGACCTGTGAGCAGCGGGCACAAAGACTTTTTTAGAAGAGGTGGAGCTTGTTATCTCCAGCTATGAACCTCTTCTTTCCAAACCAGGTGTCTCCTTTGCCTGAGGTTCCTTTGAGGACAGGACTTTCCCTTCTCCAAGTTCTAAGTCTCATGTTACCCTGGTACAGAGTCAATGGACTGTAGTGTGCAGCTATAAAATTAATAAAGCTAGTCACTTCACTGTGGCACTGAATGTAAAAACATACTTTTTTTCTGATTTTGTTTTTTACTTTTTGCTTTGTAATCTTTCATGTAGGGGAATTACAGCTCACTTTTCCATTGACACATGTGGAGCAGAATTTGGGAGGACTTCCTCCCAAATTCCTCCTCAAGTGCTTACTTCCTTTAGTTCTGCCCACGTTTTTTAAAATATGCTTCAATGAAGAGAACTAAAATTTAAGACTTATGCTTCATAAATCCACTAATTTTCTCTGCATTACTGCTTTCTTCCAAAGAAAAAAATATTCTGAAAAAAAGTTCCCAACTTTCATGTATATTTATGAAATGTGCGTGCATGTATTATATTTTCTTATATTATAGTCACAAACCTATCTCTGTGTTTTGTGAGGGTTAAGTGTGCCACAGGGTAAAAGCTGTTGGCACTTTGGACACAATGCAAGGAGTGCAAGGAAGGAAATCAGCTTTTTGTTTGAAGGTAAAAAGATGTAAGAAATAGCTAAGGGAGGCAAAGGGTGTTACGTTCACAGTGAATACAACTTCAAGGATCTGAAGTAATAACAAGTGGGAAATCAATATCATTCCAGTAAGACTGACAGCACAAGATAGGAATCCAGGCAGAAAATGCTCCATTTACTCAACTCCATTTCTAACCCTGGTAGAAAATTATACCTTGGACTGCTGGTGAGGACTCATATGAGAGGAGCAAGAACAACCATTTAGTAGTGACTGAATTTTTCTGCAGTACTGCAAAAGGTGACTTCAAATACTGGATGCTATTCAACCATGCTTTGCTAATCCAAAAATACAACATCCTTGTGGCCAAGAGAAGAATAAAATGATACTGTAACAGTTGGTGTTGCAACATCATTCTTCTACATGATATGGCTGGTACCCAGGCTCTGGGTGGAAATGATTGACCACAACTTGGATGTGGCTGTGAAATGTTTGAATTGGTGGTGAGGTGGAAAAGGAGCTAAGGTTAATATTCCAGGCCACATTTGGAATATTGTGTCCAGTTCTGGGGCTCTTGGTTCAAGAAGGACAGGGAACTGCTTGAGAGAGTCCAGCACAGACCCACAAAGATGATTAAGGGATTGGAGCATCT
The DNA here is from genome assembly GCA_013400935.1 of Turnix velox. Taxonomy (NCBI): domain Eukaryota; kingdom Metazoa; phylum Chordata; class Aves; order Charadriiformes; family Turnicidae; genus Turnix; species Turnix velox. The sequence goes on along the minus strand of VZTY01022231.1, from coordinate 185,771 downwards.
CCCTTGTGAAGAAAGGCCGAGAGAGCTGGGTCTCTTTAGCTTGGAGAATAGACTGAGACATGACCTCATTCAAGTTTATAAAAATGTAAAGGCTGAATGTCAGGAGGATAGAGCCAGGTTCCTCTCAGTGACATCCGATGATAGAACAAGGGGCAACGGGTACAAGCTGGAACACAGGAAATTCCACAGAAATATGAGAAAAAACTTTTTCACAGTGAGGGTGACAGAACTGGAAGAGGCTGCCCGAAGAGGCTGTGGAGTCTCCTTCTTTGGAGACATTCAAAACCTGCCCAGATGCATTCCTGTGTGACCTGATCTAGGTGCTCCTGCTCCAGCAGGGGGATTGGACTAAATTATTTCCTAAGGTCTCTTCCAATCCTTGACATTCTTAGTTCTGTGATTCTAATGGTCACCCAAACTCTATTCCCAGGGTGGCTTCTTGTCCTTACAGGATAGTTGGGATAATATGTCAGGTGTGCTTAGGCCATCTGCAGATCCCCATATTTCAGTGACTGAATTTCTGTCACCATTTACACGCTAAGGGCTTAGAAGTTATTTCCAGGTTCTCAGCTGTACCTTATGGTTGTAAAAGCCAGTCTTTCTTCCAAGAAACAAACATATAGCTTTCATGCTTATACTGTCCTCTTTTAAGTGGGAAAAGGATTTCTGCAAACATCTTGTATGTCTTTAATTTCAAATTTCTTCTTTTTGTACATGAAAGTCAATAAATTCCGTTTATCTCACACAACAGAAAGTATTTCCCCTAAGTATCCCTGGAGGAAAAAAGTGACTGTTCAGAAGAAAAAACATGATTACTCGTAAGCTCTTTGGTGTGTGTCTGAGGTAGCTCCAAGGTCCTTCTCCATATCACAGTCAGACACCACAGGGCCAACACAAACACCTTCATAGGATGTAGGAGCAGAAAAATGCCTACAGATAATTGCCCTGCTTACATAGCACGGGAAGTTTGCAATCCATGCATCCAAGCAAAGATGCTGCTTCTCACTTTTCCATATCCTGTTGAGTGATGTTGTGTTTCGCAAATGTTGCATATCAATGAAACTTTGTAAATGCTTAAATAATGGTGTTGTGTGAGTGCTTTAGAGTTTTAGGTACAAATCTGATCTCTGAATAAAATTGGTTCTTCATTCTTCATTCCATAGAAGATTACTGTGACCTTTACTTCTCCATTTTCCTAATGGTTTCTTCACTACAATGGCAAAATTGAATGACTATCTCAGCCATCTGTAAGATTTGGAATTAAATTTACCTAGTGGAAATCAATAAAGTGGAAATCAAAACTAAAAGCCTGGGGTTATTTTTGCAATACTCTATGTGTAATACAACTTTGCATTTAACCTCTGGACTAAATGGTGACTCCACGACTTAGCCAGTCATGGAATGCACACTTCACATACTTCAGTGGGATTGAACTGCTTAGATTAATTAGATTAATGAGAAGACATGATAAAAGTGATTTAGAAAAATTATACCCACTCAGTCCTGTGAGTTTGTTAGGCCATCAAGTCAGAAAACCTACTTGAGATACATATGAAATGATCTCTTAAACAGAAAATAAGATGAATTTTGCTTCAGCTGTATAATGATTACATGGCCTTGTCCTAGTGATGAGATGTGCACAGAGGAAGGAATCTGCATCCCAGCAGTGCCAGTGGAAAGTAGGTTGTTTGCAGCCATTTCTGCTGTGGGAATCTTCATAGCCATGGACTCAGGTCTTCTTCTGCTGACAACCAGCTTCTCACTGGCACTCACAAGATCATATGCAGAAGAAAATCCCTGTTTCCTGGGTCTACAATCAGGATGGTTATCAGCAGACCTTGTAAAAACCTACAAGCATCTGACTTTATAGCTGGCAAGCTGAAATTGTAGAAGAAGCTGAAAAAAATTGCCTCAAATAATGTCAGCAGGGAAGCAGTGTTGATTTTTTTTTTAATCTATGTTGACTTTTTTTTTCTCTAGACAGCCAGGGACCATAATGTTCACAAAGCAAGGACCTGGCACTCTGTGAAACTCTTGATCAGAAACCTTAACGAACACAAAGACAGGATCTGGTACTTGATCAGAAAGCTTGACATTAGAAAAGAAAAGTAGCATGATAAATATTTCTGTGATTTTTGCAACCAGTTCAACAACTCACTATCCATCCTACCCTGATTTTAATATTGGGCATTTGATTAGTGACTTTATTAGAAATTACCAATGTTTTTTTATTAGAAATGAATGTACATAAAGTGATGCTGTTAAGGGCAAAACAATATTCAGGTTAAATCTAATGAGCAAGTAAAAACAGGCACTTTATGCATGGTTATTCTATTAACTTGAAACTATGGATATTGGGGTGTTTGTAGTATTTGGTGTTCAAGCAGATGTATTTGGGAAGGATTCCATGTCCCCAGTGTGCCTCGTCAATAAAGGACATCTCTACTTATCTAAATATGCATAGGTAAGTTTTTGTTACCACTGCAGATTTGTAACAGTGTCATACAGGGAGCTTAGCCTCACTTTTCCAAAGCCTGAGCTTGGTTCTTGTCCCTACTGGACTAGAGTGTTGCTATGCTTTGATGCTGGAGGATCATAGCAAACAGGCAGGAGAGCCATCACCTGATCTGTGGCACGAGAACCCACCATCCCAGTTCTCTTTCCCAGGGATAAGAGAACCTCATTCACCTTAAGAGGATAAAAGTCTTGCCCCAAAAATACTGATGGACACCAGGATGTACTGGTAGGTGCCCCTTATTGGGTAGAATTATAGAATAGTTTGGGTTGGAAGGGACCATACAGATCATTTAGTTCCAACCCCCCTTCCATAGGCATGGACACTTCTCACTAGATCAGGCTGCTCAATGCCTTGTCCAACCTGGCCTTAAACACCTCCAGAGAGGGGGTATCCACAACCTCTCTGGGCAGCCTGTTCCAGGGTTTCCCTGCCCTCACTGTAAAGAACTTCTTTCTTATATCTAGCCTGAATCTACCATCTTCCAGTTTACATCCATTATTTCTAGTCCTTCCATTACATATCCTACTAAAAAGTCCTCCCCCTGCCTTTCTGTAGGCCCCCTTCAGGCATTGATAAGCTACTATGATGTCCCCCCTGAGCCCTCCCTTCTCCAGGCTGAGAGAAGTTAACCTGTCAAAAGGAGCCAGCCTGATATATCGTTTTTCATCCTCAGATTTAAGTGCATTAGTAAACACTTAGCAGCAACCAGGGCACATAGACTCTCCTACAGAAGTGATATTGTGATTCACGTGACCTGAGTTACTTCACCTGCCTCCCCACCCACCCACAGTGTGATGCAGGCTTGGTGACATCCAGGAGCAGAGATGTGCTCACCTTTCCATGGCACCTCTGGGTACCACAGAAAACCTGCCTGTTCACCAGTCTCAGGCTGCTTGCCTCAATCTGCTGGCACTGGCTCCAGTTCCTCAGCAGCACAGGTGTGGTACAGAGGGAGAAAGCATCTGTGCTCCTGCTAATGCAGCTGGGAGCCTCAGAAGGACTCTCATCAGCTCACAGGGGCTGGGAGAGCTCCTCAGGCTGGGCAGATAATGGGTAACCAGCTCCTTACAGGTCTATCTCCCCTTATGGCACTGATGTAATTAGTCAGTGTTCCTCTGGAGGTAAGTATTAATTACCTGAGATGAACCTTCTTTTTACCTGAAGATTTCAATTTAATTTTTATTCTTGCATCCAAGGTACATGTCATTGAAAAAGAACACATTAGAGCATTACAACTGAACATTAGCTGGGAAAGGATGGGAGGCATAATTAACTTTCAAATAACATGCAAGTATAAGTAGGCAGTACAATAATATACATAACAAATAATAATAATATATCACTGCTTAAGATAAAAGCACCTATTTTATCAAATGACACACAATTAAGATGATTTCTAAATATAGTTATTGAGAGGTGCCTGTTCATGCCAGCCTTGTCTGAACCAGCCTCTACAGGAATGCTCATATGATTTCAAGTGCCAGAGTGGCCGCATCTCATGCCCGGCCAGGGACAAGACCCAAGCACAGTGTCCCCCTTCATCCCACTGCCTTCACTTGGTTTCTCCTGGGGACACAACTAAGGCTTAAAAGGATTAAAAGAATGATACAGCTTATGGATTAGTTTGTTCTGGTCTTAAATCCTTGTCTTGCTTTTATAAAGAGCTCAGCCTTACTCTTGCAAAATAAAATATTGTAGATATGGCACCACCTCAAGCACTCAAACAGTTTAAAATTTTGGAAGTTCTAGACAAAAATACCACTTGTCCAAATTTGTACTGTAATGATGGTTTCTAAGCCCAGTTAGACCAGGCTACCCAAGCTGGCTGAGTTTGCTACTGCCATCCACAATTGGAGTACAAAGCTGGTCAACCAAAAGCAGGAAGCCTGATCAGATCCCATAGGTGGGAAGTTAAGCCCTGGCTCATCACACAACTTTCTAAAATCTTTCTTGCATGCACTTTAGCAATTCAGTCGTGTCTGAAGTGACATTTTCTGGATGGGCTTGTGCATAGTGAAGTTAAGTCAGAACTGAGGAGGTATGTTGTGAGAACTGGAAGCAATCTGTCAATCTTTCATGAGATGGATTTCATATTAGAGAGAGAGAAATTCTCCAATTCAAAGTTCATGTGAGTTGACAATGGCAAATCACAAAAAAGAACAATATTAAGTTTTTGCAGTTTTAAAGTGCTTTTTGGGCATGAATTAATTAGCTGTAATATGAGCAAAAATGCTAGATGTCAAAATGTTCAGAGATTTCATTGTGGCCTGGATGCTATTGCACAGAAATAAGTCTATAGATAGAATAGTTTGGGAAAGGAAGGGAAGGGAGGGGAAAGGAAGGGAAGGGAAGGGAAGGGAAGGGAAGGGAAGGGAAGGGAAGGGAAAGAGGCTTAAAAGCAGCATCACTTTTGAGCAATGCAACCAATTTGCAGCATTTATTTTCATGGAGACAAGTGGGAAAAAAATTGCAGTAATTTTCAAGAATGAAGAGGAACAGATGCAGCTAATAATTCAGGAAACAATTATCCATTAATTAAGTTAGGGATCAAGATTCTTGAAACAGCATGTGAGTAATGAAAAACTCGTGACATTAAATGTTAGACAATTAGTATCACATTTGACAGAACTGAATTTTAGCAAAGAAACTTAAAGTTTATAATGAATGCTGCAGTTACTTATGGAGATGCCTGCATTTGTGTAGAATTTCTTAGTAAAGCATATGAGGATGAAATTCTGTCAGAAAAGATAAGTTTGAAATTTGTGCAAATTATTTTCCAAGACTGCTTTAATCTCACTCTGTTAAAATATTTTCCATGAGAACATACTGAACTTTGATCAGAACTTTCCAGTTTGTCTTCAAATATTTGTTACCCTTTCAGACAGAACTTTCTTGTGCAAGGCAAGACCTGCAACAAGGTTATAGGAGATTAACTCTATCCCCACTGCCTTCATTGGTGCCACTAGCCTTTTCTGGGTGCTGTAACAGGTACCCTATGTACCAATACTCGGCCAGCAATATTATGGAATCCCAAATCTGTGCACAGTATACACTGATCCTTCTCTGTTCTTGACAGAATTCTCTGAACTGGTTTGTCCAGAGCTCTCTCCACAAAACACTATCTAAGGTAGATTAGCCCTACCAGATAATTCCGTCAGCACCTCCACCCACACAGGGTCAATCCACCACCAGGCTCTACGCTTGATCCTGTACTAGAACAATGCAGAGAAATATGTGCTTTCCCTTCCGTAATCTGTATTTCTACATCTTTTTTAAAAACTTAATGGATTTAATCAGGGTTTGTTGGAAGTTAGTAAATAATAATTAGTACATTTTCTTATACGTCTCAGGAATTACAATGTCTTCATGCCTGATGATGAACTGGGTACAGAAAGGTAATGCTGAGGCAAAAGTGGTTATTTATGAAGTGCATGTAAGAAAGAAGATGGAAATAGGAATGTAAGAAGTCTACCTAGGTCCTGGGGCGTCTATCATCAGTTATTGAAGTGTGCAAGGTGAGTCAGGGTTTATAAAAGACTGTTCACTTCTACTGACTATACAGCTGCTCTGAGTGACCAGCTTCAGAAGACCTGTAAGTAATATCATGTCCTATGAGCATCTACATTGTTTTACTGTGGTAGAATGATGAACTTATTAAGAAAATCTGTGCATGCCGCCATTTTTCACCAGAAACATAGTCACAGAGGAGTAGATTTGTTAGAAACATGGAATGTTTTTCTCTTTGGAAAATAGAATTCTCTCTGGGTGAACTTTGTTTCCTTTCTTTTAAATTTGATTGCCTTTTAGAGGAATGGAAGGCTGGAAATTCAGAGGTTATCACTAGGCTTGTCTTACTTCTCACTTCTCCTGTTTTGTTTTGGGGTTTTTTTGGCATGAAGATGTAGAAGAACGTGACTGCATCAACAGCAGGTGCTTTATGGGAAATTTTATTCTGTTTTTAAGATTAGAAGAAAAAGATTACACTACAGACACAGACTGCCCAGGCAGAATCGAGGAAAGCTGCAGTGACTCCAATCAGAGAGAAGATGTAGAGATTTTTTTTATATCAGATTGCATGCATTACCCCTGCCTTTTCCTTCAGACCAAATCACTCAGTCACTTTAGTCTAGACAGCTATAGTTTGAAAGACATACCACAAATACAATCTGAGTTCACAGAACAGGCAAGAGGGATACTTTCCAGACAGAAAATAGAAAAATAGAATAAATCAGAGTTTAACTAGGCTTTGATTACCAAAGAGAGTGCATGCATCTGTGACTCAAGTAGTTGTGCATAACTTTAGTGTGCTTACTTACAGACTGACATTCAGTGTACATCCAAAGATTGGAATTATTTTTCTCATTTCATTTTAAAATAACTCGGGAACAACTTGTACCAAGTCATCTAAGTGGACACAGACACAATAGCAGTTGCTATGTCTTGATTCAGGCTTTCCAAGGGTTGGGACAGAGCTTGCCCTCAAGCTAGATCAGACACAGGCAGGTAACAGGGCCAAGGCAACTCTGGATGGTACACAATATGACCGTAGGTGTCTAGACTACTTTCAGGACAAAGAAAGTCCTAAGAGTTTGATAAGGAGAAGAACTGGTTTAGGATTTTTAAAGTAACACACCTCAAGTCCACCTAGAAGTGCTGGTGTCTTGTCCAGGAAAAGGGCAGGCAATGTTGATATTCCACAAATTCTCAGGACCCAGTTTTGATTCAGAAGAACATTTAATACATGCTTGAAGCCACTTCTACTCAGAAACTAACAGGCAAGCTTGCTCCAAATACAGTGCTGCCTCTGACCTGAAGCAGGATGTGGCTCACAGGACTGGTCTACCACTATGCTCTTCTGTACAAAGTCCTCTCTTATACCTGCATGTAGGAGGGTGTGAGGCAGCTGTGAATACCTCCAACCCAATTCCAAGCATGAGGCTGGTACCCTGCATTAGAAACCATCTGAGTACATCCCTTCTCCAGCAATGCATTCTTGCCCCTAACCAACCATGATGCTGGTGACTCACACTTGGATTTCAGCCTGTGAGCTGACCTGGGCTCATCCTCATCACCACAGACTTCCCAATGACTTGGGTCCAGAGCAGCCACTATTTCACCAAGACCTTCTCTCACTCTGTCACCACTTTTGAGCACTGGAGAGGGCTGGGGATGACAGAGGTTCTTCAGTTTACCAAATGAAAGATGATAGAATCTCAAAGGCCCCATCTGTAGAAGTGGTGCTTTCCAACAAAACAAGGCAGGAAAAATTATTAATTTAAATAATTTTTAAAGTATGAATCTAGACATAAAGTATAAAAAATTTTTTTTATTTCTGATTTTTGACATGGCTAATCTGCCCTGGTGACACTTTACAAGCCTTAGTACAAGACAAAAGTAGAAAGGGCAATTACATAAACGGCACAAAGACAAGAAACAGAAAGTAAAAAAGCCAACAACAATCTATCACAAACAGCTCAGTAAATAATAGTGCAATTTTCCTAGCTAATAGAATGGTTTAACACCTGAATACACTCACACGCCTGATTAAACACTAACAACATAAACCCATGAAAGAAGATTATAAGTTGTAATATCTCTTTGCAAATAATAGCATATTAGCCACTGTTGCATACTTCTCCAATTACATCCCTTTAATTCTTTTCATCTGGAAAACAGTTCACATTATAATAGTCTGCATCATTTGTGTTTTAAAACAAGTGATTACTCTGTATGCAGTGTATATTGCCAAATTGTAGGTCTCTTTCTATATATATCTAAGTATACTCTCAAAGTTAATAAAATCAGTAATTGGTAGTGTAAGTTACTTTTAACTAGGCTTTCCATGAAAAAATATTATTTCCTGTGACACTGAACACTTTTCCCAGGCTTTTTTCCTTTTTCCTACCAGAGGTTGCAAGAGATTGTCCAGATCCACATCCGTGCTGCTTGTCTGACTTCTGTTAAGTTGACATGAAACAATCGTGGGGTGACTTAGAAAGAACCTTTGTAATCCAAAGACTTATGTTTCAGGCACAGCAACCTTTGTTTACCACTTTTCTAATCAATTACCTCTATCTCTTCTCTTTTTCCACCCACTTCCAGCTCTGCAATTTACTGTCTCTTCCTCCTTGGGCATTCAACAACTGTAATTTACCAACCTCCATGCTTGCACTCCTGCTTGAATTACTTGGAACCCCTCATTAATTTCAAAATCCCCAAGAGAGGTAAGAGAAGAGAGCTACTGCAGATTGCTCTGGGGATTTAAAGCCGGTAAGCCAACTTTCCAACCCAAGATCAAAGCACTGGAATATTGTAGCTCAGTGCACAGTTGACTTTCCGCTGCTGGAGCTCTACAAAAACAGCATAAACAAACATTTCACAGGAACAGTCTGGGTGCACTCCTTCCTGTTTTAGTGCACCAGGTGAGACTTCATCATCTGCTGCATTCCATGATTCCTTTGGAGCATGAGGAGCTGTGGTAAATGAAGCCTGGGGCTGATCCAGTACAGCAATTTATGTGGTTCAGAGGGTGTGCAAAATGGGGATGAAAATCAGCCCAGACTTTTTAAAGCATGCTGTTTGAAAAGAGGTGATACTCAATCTCAAAAGGTAGCCTAAATGAAAACACCTGTTAAGAACAAAGCCTGCTTTGCAGATAGCTGCTTCCCCTTTTCTTCTTAATTTTCTTAATCCAGCTATTGAGGAATCAAAAATTGTGGTCATGATTTATTCACCATTGTAGAAACCATACAGTATTTTAATACTTCTCTATATTCTTCTATAACATCAGGTAATGATTATTCATTGAGACAGACCGAGGATGTTCTTGACCAGCCTTCATAATCAATTTCTTACCTACTCCTATGCCTACCCCTACTCCTAAAGTTCAAGGTGGTGAAGCACTGGAACAGGTTGCCCAGGGAGGTTGTGGATGCCCCCTCTCTGGAGGTGTTCAAGACTAGGCTGGACAGGGCACTGGGCAGCCTGGTCTAGTGGGAGGTGTCCCTGCCTAGGCAGGGGGGTTGGAACTCGATGATCTTTGAGGTCCCTTCCAACCCAAACTATTCTATGATTCTATGTTAGATTTATGAGTATTGTCCCTTTCACTTTTTTGACTCCTAACTTTTTACCAGTTGCAGGGTCTTTGTTGTCAACCAACCCACTAATACACCTCTGTTTAACTTTCTGATTCCACAGTGGGTTTCACAACAAGGTTTTTTTTAAACTGCTCTCATAACTGAGCCGAAAGCAGAAATTAAATTCCTGCTGTTTCTAGTGATCACTTTTGCTAGCCCATAAAACTCTCTCTGGGCTGAAATTAGCAGTATTACCCTGATAGCATCCAGCAAGCCTCTTACCAAAATGCTCTTAGTGTGTTATTGAACAAAGTTTCCTTGGAGATAAAGCAGATTGAGAAAGGGGAAGAAGGGGAAATGTAAAACTTCACAGATCGATGAACAAAGTTAACACATTTTGGTGGTCTGCAAGAGGGAATTGAACCTAACACTTGTCCACTTCTACCGCCAAAAAGTACAATTATCAAAGGGAACAGGTGAGCTTGTTCTTTTACTTGTTTCTTATTTTGCATTTGTGCAGAGCCATGGGTCCATACAGAGATGGTGTAAGATTTGAAAATCAGGTAATACAACAGGATGAATAAGAAACCAATGGAAAATGCAGGAGAAGGCCTGAAAAGAGTTGCCTGGTGTTACCTCTCATCCCGCACATGTCTCAGGAGAAACAGCAATAGCTAACTGAGAGCTGATGCTGTTTGCAAGAGAGCTTGTCTGCCACAGAATTGTAGATGCTCTAGGTTAATAGGTTAGGAGGGTCTTTTATTGCTGATTTTATTAAAAATATATGTGTGCAAAGATAGGAGAATTGTATCTACAGGACCAAATGAAAACGTAAATTATCTTTTAGTACCTGCTCCATTGAGAACCGTTCGAAGCTTCACATTTCCCTTAAAGGGTCTGAAAGAATGTACATTGACCTTTTTAACATTTCTCAGAATTAGTATAGGCTATACTAAACAATGAACAGTCATCTGATTTAGAACAGTAACTGGGTTTTAGAAATGTCTGTATTTGGATGGAAGGTGCATCAAGAAATTATCTAGTCCATTTCCTCTGGTCTGCTGTGACATCCAGATGGAACATCCAGGCAGACGTTTCTTGGGTATGGTCATAGCATACACAAATGAAACAAAAACAAGCAGGAGTTTGAGACAGAGTGACCTATACTCCAGAGCAGAATTCAACTCAGCTGTCCTCACCGGCAGTCCACAGTTAGCCAAGCTGGTCTCTTCTCAGAAAATCAACTTTCTTAATTTATTTCAGGAATGTTTTCTTTACAATCACCCTGCAAAGTTTGTATGGCAAACTAATTTACTGGCAACTTATCACAGGACAGGGTAATCATCTGTCATTTCAGGTATTGCAAGAGCACTCTGTTTCTTGCTTACTTCTTTCATTAGGTCTAAAGCACATAACCAGCCAGAAGATTCCACCATGAGCTTTGCCAGCATCTTCCCATGTATTACATGTGATGGGGATCATATCATCCCCTCCCTGAGATGGTGCTTCTAGAAAAATAATACATATTCTTCATGTCTGCAAATCTATTTCTTCTTCTTGCATGCAGTGTTATGCACTTCCCATTGAATCTCTTTTTTTTCTAACATCTGGTCATCTCTTCAGCTTGTCAAAATCATTCTCATACATAGTCTTTCCTTAACAAGGTAGTTAACTGAAATATTACATAAATGTTAGCTGTGCATATAACTGAACAGTTTGATAAAACTGTGCACATCTTCAACACAGGAAACTATACATACAGGTTTATAAAACTCCTTATAGCTTACAAAACTCCATATAGCTTTACACAGCAGTATGGAACATTCAGATACCCTGACCATTCTCAGCTAAATTCTAGCACATTTTTAGAGTTGCACTAATTAGTAATCTCTGAAATAGAAAAGGCATGAGCTTCTATTAAAAAATCACCAGGAAGTTATTACATAATAGCTGTGGAAAGGTTAAACTGCTCAGAAACCTCAAACATGTTAAACATGGTGAGTACTTGCATCTCAGTAATCTGATTTTATCTTAGATCTGCAACCAGCTCAGGGTAAACCTGTACCCTGTGAGAAATCACTTCCTCTAGTTGCTGTCTCAAGCCCAAATATATTAAGTCCTGATCAAAGAACATTGTTGTGGTTGTGGCTCATATGGTTCCTGCTGTTGCTACTAAAGTTTTCTTCCACATCAAAACTAACTTTCAAATATAATATATGTACCTTTAAGATGTTGATATATCTTCTGGTCTCACTTTCTCCCTCTTTTTCTGTTTCTCTTTCTGCACTCACTTGTGTTTGTGCCTGGATAATCTCCAAGGCGGGTGATTAAAATTATCTGAACTGAAAGTTATTTTCACCACACCATTCCAGTGATCTTTGTCGGTTGTCACTGGAAGAGAGTGCAGGTACCCTTGCTCCACCAAAAGATGGCAGAACCATAAGTGTGCCAAAGCTTGCACAAGCTGCATGAACAAGCATCATCTGCTCTCAGTACTGAGGGAATGGAAATGCCTGGACTCCTAAATGGTCTTTTAAAAAAAACCCAACAGTATCAAGGTATGAAATCAGAGGCAACAAATAGTAAATGAGCTGAAAAGTGACAGCAATGATTCTTAGTCTGGATGGTGTAATCCAGAGCCATACCTGGGGTCAGACTAGTACATATGCCTCTGCAGAAGAAATACAATTTAAAAAAAAAAGAAAAAAAAAAAGAAAAGAAGAAAGGGTAACCATGGTGCAACAGTTGCTCCATGAGAGTTATTCTGGGCACGTGGCAGTGGGAAGAGTCAGGAAGCAGACCTGAAGTGTCTGAACTGAACCACTCAAAGTAAATTGATTATAAAAGAAAGCCTCCTGTCATGTTATCAGCTTTGGTTTTATTCAACTCAGTCCTTGCATATCAGTCTTGGAAGAACTGCAGTATAATGATAGAAAAATACAAAATACATATATATATGTATATATATACACACTTTATTTTTGATGCAATTGTGTCATACCTCACTTCTCTGGAGGTGAATATGAGAGAAGACAACAAGGTAAGAGCAAAACTGTAAGTAGTCACTGTTCACCAAGTGAGGATTTGAGCACCACTTCAAACAGCTAGAATCTCTCAAAACGGCTAGGGACAACTGTAGACTAGAAGATTATTTTGCACATAGAAAGGCTATGGCCTGGCCTATAAACTCTTCCATGAGTCCCACTCTCTGCAGTTGTCACTCACAACACCAGAGCCCTGGTGACAAGGCAGTTGCACGAGAGTTTGTGTCACTCCTGATCACCTACATTTTTTTTCCCTTGGGTTCACATCCTCTAGTCAGTGTGGGGCTGGTGCAGGGGTCAGGCCTCACAGTGTCCCTTCCCATCCCCTGGCTGTTTCAAAAGAGAAGTGTGTTCCTATGTGTGCTTGCTGCCTGCCTCGCACAGCATTTCACTTGTAATCATGGAGAAGGCAGGGAGTGAAAACAGTGTGTCTAACAAAATGCTCGTGTGCTGCAGCTGTATCCGCTCTTAATCCTTCATTAATGCCTCATCAAAGGAGTACTGTACTTTCCATTTGTTTCGTTTGCCGAAGGTCAGCATACTTGGGAGCTATTGTCATACAGCATGGCAGACTTTTTACATATTTCTCTGGTATTGTTCCAAGCTATCGTGTACGCAAATGAGTCAATTGGTATGCAGATTGTCTATCATTAAAACCATTTCAAAATCAGTTTTGTCACTGCTTTAGCACTGGAGCTTTTGTACCCTTCCTGAATGTAATGCGTGGTTCTGCATGGGTGGCATGAGGTGGTCACTCTGACCTCACACGAAAAGGATCCTGGTTTTCGTTTTGGCAGAACTTCCACTGAAGTCAAGGGAAATTTTCTCAAGGACAAGCCTGCAAGCTGAAGTCCTTTGCCTTCTTTTTGCAAACCACAAAGGTTGCATGTCGCCATATCAGTGCCCACACATTTCCCTCCTTTCCTCCTCTTTACACTGGGATGTGATTTGCCTCGGTGTGCAAATGTGTTTATCTAAAAGGTTACAGAAGTTTTTCCTGGCTACCTTGAAGAGGTGTCAGCCCCAGAGCTGGTTTCTGGTTTCAAGCAGTGGCACATCTCCTACAGCTACCACCACTGCCTACATCGTCACTGATGGCACTTGAACCCCCATCACCTACACACCTTCAAAGTTCATTCACACCCATGGCAGACTGTTCTTCTTTGGTTTTACCATTGAATTTCAGCTTCAAGGTAGAAATGCTGCTTCAAAAAAGCAAAGGCCACTTGCCTTTTTGATCTATTATCTTCACACAGCGTGTTTCTTCTGGGGTTATTTTGACAGCTTGTATTAAGGTGAACCAAGATCTTGCTGCAGAACCTGGATTCACTTGTCTACAAAAAAAATTTTAATGACTTCTATGAGAGAAAAAAAGTATTTTTGTTTGCAGCTGCATTGTAGATGTGTCAAATGGCATACAAGTCTTCTCTCTTTAACAAGTGAACTATATAATCATAATCAGAATAAAATGAAAGTAAAATGTAAAAACTACACTCATGTAAAGATTCAACGACAGTTGAATCTTTATGTTCATTATAACAGTGTGCAATTTATCAGGGGGTTTAAAAGAACAGGAAATGTAGATACACAATTCTTACCAAGAGGAGAGGATAGCTGAGTTAAGGACCATCTGTACAAACCCAGTATTTACAAGTCTATGGGACCTGATGAGATGCAGCTGAGGGAGCTAGAAGAGTTGTCTGACCTCATTGCAAAACCACTTCCTATCATCCTTGAGAGATCGTGCTGGTCAGGGAGTTCCGGGCAAGTAGGAAAGGGATGGCAAAAATGGAAAAGGAAAATGGAAAATTTGGTCAGGCTCCCTTCCTTCCCTGGAAAAACGGTGTGTATCAAGACCTCATGAAAGGTATTTCCAGGCAAATGAAGAAGAGGTGAAAAAAAAAAGCCATACAGTGGGTAGTAGCTTTCTATGATCAAATCGCTTGCTTGGTAGATGAGAGGAGCACTGTGAAGGACACTGCCTCCCAAAACTTCCTTGCTTTGGGAAAAGAAGCAAAGAGCAGAAGTTCCTTCACTGAATATGCTGTATGGATATGAGTAAAAAACCCTAGCTATGAGAAAAATTAGGCAGAAAAATTAGATGCTTGGATTAGACTGTTCAGGTACATGGTACAGTCTCCCTCATTGTAATTATTCAAGATTCATCTTGTCAGGGCCCTGTAAGACTTTGCTTTCAGCAGAAGGTTGAAGCAGATGATCTAGAGAAATCTCTCTGAACCCTGAGTTTTATGTAATTTCTATGGTTTCTATCACAGTAATGACAAAGTAGAATGTAAACTTTGCAAAAAATCTATGGTAAATAAACAGCCACTGAAAGTACCATCTTCAGTCACTTAATGGAAATACACTGCTGGAAATGGAAACCATCCCTTAGTATCCCTTCAAAAAGTACAGCATGCCTTAAGGACAAGGCTACATGCACTGGTCCAGATGCCCATTCACTGTAGAAATTCTATATGGAGATATTCTCTTCATTCCTTTGTGGAGAAACTAACCAAAATGCTCATAAAATACTGTGAAGGCTGAATAAGTCATAGCCCTTTGAGCTAGGAATAATACAATACAATAATGTTTGAAACTTAGGATGTTCTGGTCACTAAGAAAGTATTGTCCAGTCACAGTTGTTCTGACTGTGACACAGAGCAGAAGTTGTGCAAGTGATTTGCCCTCTGTGATGCTGAATAGCATCACATGTCCCAGTGTCCCAGCTTCTCTACCAGCTGGGTGTACTAATTCCCAAATTTTCTGTTGCTTGCAGATTAGATGATACCACATGGCTCTCATGTGAGACCTTCATAGTTCTTGCTTTTTGACTACCCACAGAGACCCATTTTTTATCACAAGGTTGCATTTTGCTTACCCTCCCAAATATTCACTTCAGAGTAAGTTCCAAGGAGTTTTTTGTCATTATGCCATTCTATTGCAAGCATTTTCATTGGTAGTATCTACAACATGCCCTTACAGTTTCATTAAGAAACATATTTTAGGATTTGCTTATCTGTCACAGGGATCCTCTAGATGTACAGGAGATCCATAACACACACATATCCTTGCTGCTCAGCATCCACACTTGTGTTATGTTATTTCTGCATTTGAAGAAAATGGTACACCTTTTGAGAACCATCAATTTCTTCACAGATTGATATTCTAAGATATTCTCAATATGGTACCATGTGAAGGTGCAGTCTTCTCAATTTCAGTGTTGCAGTGTTGTTCAGTTTTTCTATTGCAAAGGCATGTTTAATGCTGTATCATTTACTAAAGTAAAATTTTACTGAAGTAAAATTATAATTTCTGTATTTACTTGCCTTGGGGCAATTCCAAATCAAAATAATAAAAATCTATTTATTTGAAAGAATAGAAATTTACTTTAAATTATTCTATCTGGAAGTTTAACTTAAAATGTTCTCTTAAGATACTCGAAGAGCAAGTTATGAAGACACTAAAACTAAGACATTCTGAAGCACCAGCTGAAAGGAGGGAGGAGTTACTGTAAGAACTGGGGAAAGCTTAATGAACCAGTTTCAGTCTGTGTGAACTACAAGACATCTACCTGACAGGTGAGATCTACCCTGTGGTTCTCTGGGTACTTTGAAGAACTATGAGAGCTCCTTCCCTGTTGCCTACCAGCAGACTCCACCTCAGTATGATAGGGGGAAGAAATTAGCTGCTGGGATTTTCTACTAGCTCCACCTAGTCCTGAATAAAAGCAATGAGATTACTTCATTGCTAGGAGCAGTAGCACCCAAACTGAGGTGGTGAACTTTAGTTTGCTCTTTCTGACCATCTCTTTGCAATGTAGGGTGGTGTAGTTAAAATGAGTCTTGTCTAATTCAAGAGGGGTATAATTTTGGCCTGCATTTCTTAATTTAGTAAAATCAAGCTACCCACATGCTGGTCTTTGAACCCTTGCTTTGTGGCTTATAGGTGGATTTTATTAATCTGAAAGACAGCAAATGTTTTTCTATTGCTACAAGCCCTCAGCTACACAAGTACAAGGACAGATTTCGTTGTTATTATTGAGTCATTTAAATTACAAGGGAAAACTCCAGTAAGACAAGACACAAGACTCCAGAATGAGACAGAAACTGCACAGAACTGATGGTCTATTCGCTGCATTAATTTTGAAATCCAGCTGTGCAAATTTGGTTTCGAGAATTCATCAAACAGACCCTAAGAAAACACTTCACAAATTAAAGCTCACTAATGGGTCTGGCTGAGCAATGTTTTTCAGCTGAAATGTATTCTACAGAACAAAGAAAGTTAAGTAAGTGCATAATGCTCTTATAATAATAATAATGCCGTAAAAGCGTATGATACGTGATGCTCTCATGCAGCACATCTTCAGTGGGAAGCCTACAGCTTTCACTTTGTAGGTAATAGACTGTGGAGAAATGGGCAGAAACAGTATGTTTTGGACAGAGGAACCTTGTGGAAATGCTGCTTATCCCAGAAGTCTCCCTCTACTGCATTGAGATACCTTTGATTATACTCCTTTTATTTTTCCCCTACGGAGATCCATTTTGAAGCTTTTTTCTGGTTATTAATGTAAAATGGTGTGCTGGGTATAAAAGTCAGGGGCTGACAGCAGGGCAGGTGTGCACGGGAGACCTCTGCAAAGGACTACACCATGCCAGACACAGACATCTCCAGCCAGCTCTGGTGGTCCCACCACTGGCCACAGCTGAGCTCATCAGGAAGGCTGGTGGTGCTCTAGCAGTAATATATTTAAAAAAGGGTAAAAACCACTGGAAAAGCAAAGGAATAAAAAAAAATTAAAAGCAGGCATGAAGCAGCTCTTCAAACACCAAGGTCAGAGAAAGACGAGGAGCTCCCAGCACCAAACTGCAGCCCATGGAGGGCAGAATCCAGGAGCAGCTGGCTGTTCCTGAAGGTAGGTGCAGCCCAAGGAAAGCCCACACTGAAGCAGAAGAAAGACATGGTGGGAAAAGAGTGGCAGAGAAACCACAATGTACTTACCTTTACTGCCCTGGCTCTACTTGCTGCCTCACTGAACGGACTGAGTTTATCTGCTGTAGTATCAAGGGTGAGAGGAGTCTGAAGTGAAAGAGTGAACATGACCATGGGAATGTGGGAAAAAGAGGAATTGATTTAATTCTTGTTTATTTTGTTTCTCACTACCTGATTCAATAATTAAATTATTTCACAAAAAATTAATTTTCCCTAATTTGAGTATCTTTTGCCTTTGGCAGTAACTGGTAAATGATCTCCCTGCATTTACTTTGTCCCATGAACTTTCCAATTGCTGTTCTTCCTATTTGCTCCTCCTTCATCTTGCTGAGGATGTGTGTGAGTGAGTGTCTGGGTGGATATTATTTTTTCTTCCTGTAAGCCAGAGCTAGTGTCTCAGCTTCCATACATATGAATTATTTCTGAGGATGTCTAACTGTATAGGAGATATTCCACTAAAAAGTGAGTGATTTAGATCTGTGTTGTAGCAAATACAGTAATACAGGGTAGAAATTATTCTTGAAGCAACCTATCAAGGCAAAGAAAAGCAGTACTATAATGTCCCTCACTTCTTTAGCTTTTAAAAGGTGTTGAAAAGGGGAAAGAAGGCATGATAGCATAGAAAAGAACAAGAAGACATGAAATATGAGCTTCAGAAAATAGAATGAATTAACATGAAAGTGGAATAGAGGGAACTTGTTACTGTAGTCTCCGGGTTTGCAAAATGATGTTAATGCTGCGTTGCAGGAATGGAAGTTGTAAAAAACTACATAGGAAAGTGAAGAAACCTTATTTAAAACTGCCCAAAAATGCTTTAGGGGCCCAATATTGACAACTGTGGCTTCAGGTGGTCCTCTGTGAATGCAAGGAAGGAAGAAGAGAAATGTATCCTTTAAGCTGATGTTGGCATAGAAACAAACATATGTGTAGACTGAAGTGGGGAGAAATGGCATTTATTTCTCTGATGATCAACCTCATAGAATAACACAATCATAAAATTTCTCAAGCTGGAAGGGATCCATATGAATGATTGAGTCCAACTGCCTGCTCCTTTCAGGACAACCTAAAAGTAAACTGTATGGCTAAGAACATTGTCTAGACACTCCTTGAACTCTGAGTACACTGATGGAAGAAGACACTTTTAAGTGGCATTAGCAATAGGATGGATGCACCAGCAAACTTCTGCCTCCTTCAGCATCCCAATCTAGATGATGAGGAAGCAGCTTTGAGCTGAAGCATGTACTCCAGACCACAGAATGCATGTGCAGAGATAAAAAACATTGAATATGACAGCAAACTTCAATAGTTAGAAAATCTTGGTAGTTATTCCTTGCATGTTGAAATTACAGCTCTCCAATACAGTGCTTCACTGTTTAACAGGAAAGCTTTTAGCACCTGACACAAGAATGAGGTATGCAGGAATACAGCAATGGCTCCTCTTCTGTTTGACCCCATCAGTAGCTGCTAGCATAGGCTATAAAGACAAGAGGCAACGTGGCTGTATCTCACTAAATCAGATCATTAAAGAAGTCAAAACTGCTATAGTCATAAAAATGTTTCTAGAGACAGTCTATAGAGACACTACTGTGGCTTTGAAGATCCCTTTGAAATAAAGAAAATGTTACTGTTCCAGGATTTTCACTCAGTTAGAGATATGAAGCGGAAAAGACAATTTCTCTCAATGTCAAGACAGATTACACAAGAGTGTCAAACACCATGAGATTATCAACAATGCAGAATCTCCCTCTCTAACACACAAATTGCATGGTTTCATAGAGTCATAGCATTGTAGAGTTGGAAGGGACCTTCAAAGGTCATCTAGTTCAATCCCCCTGGAGTGAGCAGGGACATCTTGCACTAGATCGGGTTGCTCAGAGCTCCATCAGGCCTGGCCTTGAATGTCTCCAGGGATGGTGCCTCCACCACGTCTCTGAGCAATCTGTACTCCTGATGGGGAGTACCACTTCCACCAGCAGCAATATCTGGAAGTTCAGAGAGCAAACCTCTTAGTCTGGACCTGTGAGTTTGAAGTACTGTTCGTGTGAGAATTCACCTTTGTCATGACTCACAGCAACCTCACCTGCATGGCCTGGCAAGTACCTCTACTTCACAGAGGTTCAAGCAAAGTGCAGGAAAGGGCAAAAAAAGGCCAAAAGTTTAGTTTATTTGTAGCCAATAATTAATTAATGAATTGTATGAAATTGTTATTATATTTAATACTAATACCAAAGCCTAGTAATGGGTTTATTTGCTAGGGAGGAGACCTCTCATTGGCTATTCTACATAAAAATTCGTGTCTTTTAATTGAAAAAGGCAAAACCAATGTTTGAAAGATAACTGCATTTTTCTTTTCCTAATTTGGTACTTTGGAACAGAGTATATGAATACTTCATGCCTGATGTAATGATAGACTTTCAAAAAACAGGACTCCTTCCTCCAGTATCTGGTCAGCAATACAGAAATATTTGCAACATAAAATGAAGAGAAATCAAGTTGTCTTGATCACTCAATCCATTTTCTTCCTAACACCTTAGATTCTGAAAATACATCACACATTCCTTTGACAGTATCAAGGTTTTAACTTCATTTCCTAGGAGATTTCATACACAGTAAGGTCACTTCTATTCTGCTTTTACAGTTTGCTCTTGTACAGTAGCTGTAGAATTGGCTTATCAAATTACTTTGATTTGTGAAATTCACCTTGAAAACAAACACAGAAAAAAGTAGGGAAGTTTGTCATAAATATATCACAGTACTGAAAATAAGAATAACTAAATGTTTTATATAGCTTTTTAACAAGGACGTTAAGTCTGAGTCCAAAACCCTTGGTTTTAACCAGAGGGATTTTGAACAGAACCATTATATATAGAAAAAGAATCCTATTTTCTTGTTAAAAAAGGAAACAGTGCTTTCTGTAAACAAAAGAACATGTGATTTCCTGGATGTAGACCCAAGTTATAGGGGGGAATGCTCAGAAAATTTCAAATTAAGTATCACATTCATTAAGGTTGATTTATGGAGCTGATTGTTTCAATTTGCTCATTTAGTTTGGTAATTCTAGAAAAATCTAAACATCTAAAGCTAAGGAACCAAAAGCTTTCATCAGAACTCATCAGCGGTTTGAGCTTCAAACAGGAGCTCTCACTTTGTTTCCATATTTCACCTGTATGTTACAAGTCAGGCCAGCCTTAGACCACTGCTTCAAAAATACATATTTACTGTAGGTTATACAGCAGTCAGTAGGACCTCTCACAGCAGAGCATCTGCCCAGTAGGGTGGTCAGTGCTACTGACCAAACCAGCTTCTACCAATTTAGAGCAAAACCCAATTACAGCCTTATTACTGACAGCAGCTCTTGAAAAATTTTGCCTAACTTTCCTCAGGAGGGAGAAGTTCAGTGTTATAGCAGTTCTGTGGGAAAGGACTTGGTAGTACAGGTGGACGAAAAGCTGGACATTAGTCAATCGTGT
Organism: Turnix velox; assembly: GCA_013400935.1. Taxonomy (NCBI): domain Eukaryota; kingdom Metazoa; phylum Chordata; class Aves; order Charadriiformes; family Turnicidae; genus Turnix; species Turnix velox. The sequence continues at coordinate 164,671 of VZTY01022231.1, read as the reverse complement.
GCACTTGCAGAGCAGAAGGTCAGCTATATCCTGGGCTGCATCAGAAGAGCAAGCTATGGCCAGCAGGTCAAGAGAGATGATTTACTGTGAGAGCGGTGAAACACTGGAGAAGGCTGCCCAGAGAGGTTGTGGGTGCCCCCCCACTGGAGGTGTTTAAGGCCCGGTGGGACAAGGCACTGAGCAACCTGGATATGTGGGAGGTGTCCCTGACTATGGCAGGGGGGTTGGAACTAGATGATCTCTANTACAAGGACAGGCTGAGAGAGCTTGGGCTTCTCAGTCTCAAGAAGAGAAGGCTCCAGGACGATCTCATTGCAGCCTACCAGTATCTGAAGGGGACCTGTAGGAATGATGGAGAGGGACAGTTTGCCAGGGCATATTTAAATAGGATGAGGGGTAATGTTTTCAAACTTAAGGGTAGGTTTAAGTTAGACATTAGGAAAAAGGTTTTTAACTATAAGGTTGGTAAGGCACAGGAACTGGTTATCTGGAGAGGTGGTGGAAGCCCCATCCCTGAAGACATTCAGGGCCAGGCTTGATGAGGCTCTGAGCAACCTGGTCTAGTGTGGAATGTTTCTTAGCACTGCAGGGGGCTTGGACTAGACGGTCTTTGAAAGTCCCTTCCAGCCCTATGATTCTGTGATTTCGACCCAGAAGGCAAATTTCTCACATATTCAAAGAGTCACGTCAAAGTCTAGGATCACTACAGCCGCCAAAGGCAGTCATTAGTACTTTTTATCTGATAATACCTTTCTCTCTTCCATTAGACCTAAATATGAAGCGGTTTGTTCATTCAGCACGGCTATAGCTTTGCCAGCTGGAAACTAGAATTCTTAATGATAGAAAAAATGAATTATAATTAAAAATACATGGCTGATAAGAGCCCCAACCTTTTTTTAGAAAGCCAAGGTAAATAAATAGCACGCAGTCATACAGAAGTTGTGCTTCACCTGCACTTTGAGTCAGAATTTGTAATCCATGCAAAAACACTGAAGGTTCCCACATTGAGGACAGGGCTGAAAACGTGTCATTTGTAATTCTCCGCTGTCCTCTAAAGGCTGTTTCAGGAATTTCAGCCTCGGAGTTCGAACAGCAAACTGCTTCTGCTCTGTGTCCATGTGCATTAGAGCCAGAGCACCCGCTAGCGGGTTGAAGAAAAGTGGGAGGTTTATGCAGATCTTCAGCTAGAGCTCTACAATCTACAAGAGACGGTGTCTGACCAAACACATGGAGAGACCACGGCTATGAGATGTGTGATGCTGCTCTGGCAGCACTCCTGTCTCTAGCAAAGGGTAGGATCAGCAGCGTTGCTATTGCCCTACATCCAGTCCATGGAAAGTCCCTTGTCTGGAAGTCCCTTGGTATGTCCAGGCCCTTGCTGCAAATAGTAAAGCACATCCAATTTGGCTTGCCGGGGTGAACTTGAAAATCTGATCTTGTTTAGGACCTACCTATGCCTTTATAAGGTGCTCTTGAGGAGTTCTTTATTTATAACAGAGAAAGGTCAAGCCTTAAAATAAGCCTACAATTACATAATTGCCCATTCAGGCATGCTGTAGTTTGAGTCAAAAGTGCCTGTAAACTCCTTCTACCCAGCTGTTTCTTCTGAGTCATTTAAAATATTGCCCTTTAATGGTCTTAATTGAGGAAATGGCAACATTTATTCTGGTCTTAAACTTCCTTGCTACCATCTAATTACTCATTTTTGTAATTATTTCCTATTCTGTTATTAATGTCTAGCTTGCTCTTTTGGTATGCAGGAGCTTTGATTTATTTCAATTTCCAAAATGGTTTGCCTGTGAAAAACTGGAATCTGTGCCCATGATCTAATTCTGAGATATGTTTGGATCTGGCAGGTACTGTTCTTCACTTCTGACAGATACTTTGCTACTTTTCTCTCAGAAGATGGGACATCTTTGTGGCAAAGCTGCCTCTTCGTGTGATTTTTTTTTTCCTTTTTTTCTTGGGTGAGGGTAAGTGTCTTCCCCAAAGGAACAGATGAGAGGAAACAGCCTCAAGTTGTGTCAGGGGCGGTTTAGAGTGGACATTTTTACTCTGAAAAGGTTATCAAACATTAGAACAGGCTGCCAGGGAAGTGCCTGTGGGGTATTTAAGAGGCAGGTAAGCATAGTGCTTAGAGGTGAGGTTCAGGGATAGCTTTTGTCAGGGTTAGGTTGATGATTGGATTAGATGATCTGAAAGGTCCCTTCCAACCAAGGCAATGGCAATTCTATGATTCTGTGGAAATACAGAAGATTTGGAATACATTGCTTGTAAAGCCTGTACCATATAATGCTGGGGTACAAGGGCAATCTAAGTGTAGGGCTCTTCAGCATCTGAATGCTGTTGGAAGGGTGCCCTGGGCAGTTCAGAGGAGGTTTGTATAATACCATGGTTTTGGTAATTTGTTTAATTTATGGCTTTCTAAAGGATCCACCTTTCTTGCAGCTTTTGACTAATTCCATCTTGTCAAGAATTGCACTTCTAAACATTCTTTCAAACACTCATAACTTAAGCATATCAAAGATCTCAAAACTCCCCATGACCTCTGAAAGGGAGAAATGAGACTGGTGGGAAGGGAAAGCAAAGTGAAAGGCACTTTATGACTTAACTTATTTTCAGAATGTGTCCATCTTCTTGGTTTCTCAGTCTTCATTTGAAACAAGAATAAGGAGTAGTTTGCATAGTAAAATTCCTCCATGCTGACACTTTGATTTCTCTGGGAAATTCTGATCTCCAGTGATCCTTGCAACTCAGTTGCAGAGGCCCTTGCAGAAGTGCAGACCTTGGTTTGTCTACAGTGTTTATGAAACCCATTTTCTGTAGCATCTATCCTGATACTTAACACTCTGGAGAGAAACAACCTTGGCTCATCCATTCCCTTATAGCTGCAAAACTTGTGTCTTTTTCCTTAGCAAAGAAAGTGACATAATAATTATATTCATAGACACTGACGATTTTATTAACTATGTGCATATACTATATGCATGTACATAAAGAGTATAAATTTATACTCTTTTATGGGGTAAGAAATCAAATATTTCATGTTTTCTGTTTTTGTCCTTGATTCAGCCTGAAAGGTCGCTCTGAGTGACAAATGGCCTCCTGTTCTCTCAAAAAAGAGGAGTGGAAGAAATAAAGAGATTTATGAGTTTAGAAAAAATTCTAAGCTGCTTTAATAGATTATAAAATAAAAAAAAAAATTAAGAGGGAAAAAAAAAAAAGGTATACAAAACCATATCAAGCTCCCAGGATGATGATCACGTCCCCAGTAGACACAGGGAAGGTCCCAGACTGGGGTCAGTTCGGTCAGGAGCTGGTTGTTGGATCTGGAATCAGGAGTGCTCTGATCAGGATCAAAGGCTGATGGACATGCTGTCTTCCCTAGATGTCGGCCATTGAAGAAAGAGTTGATCCTCTTATCCCTCAGCATTTATATTCAGCATGAGGCAAATGGAATGGAATACTCCTGTTGGTCAGTTTTGGGTCACCTGCCCTGTCTGCTACTCCTTGCAGGTGGGACACCTCTACATCATTCCACCTCCAGCTCCTGGTGGGGCAAATGATAAATTTTCTGATCTTGATCACCATAATGATACATGAAAATAAGAGCCTCTTGCATACCATTCCTTGGTATAATCAGATCTTACCACTCTGAGAGCAAGCAGTTGCTGAACAATGTGCTGTTAATTTCTGAGTTTAGTCAGTCAGAAGAGGCCTAGCTAAAAAGTGAAGATACAAAGTAGAAAATTTGCTCTATTTTACCTCAAACCAGGACAGTTTCAATCACCTGGATCACAGCTGTCAAGAAGACATTGTGCTTTAGTCTTAAACTTTAGATGCACTAATAAAGTGCTAATTCTCCTGTTTTTAACATCTATCAAATACTATTTCACTTCACATTTGTGCTCTCTGTTCTCTATATGATGCAGTTTCACCTCCGTGAATCTAATGGTTAAATTGCTCGTTTTCTGATGAATTTTTTCCTTAGTTTTCTGATCATTGTAATATAATATGCTTTAATTATTTTCTGACCATTATGCTCTAATTCTTATTTTAACACACCAGATTGTTAAAGGAAAGTTCCCATTTGCCTTTTTAACTACTGTTGTAAGCCCCTCTGTAATTTCCCTCTGTTTCTTTACGCCCTTCAGCACTGTTCATTAGAAACAAGAGGTAAAACTCAGCACAAATACCCTCTTTTAAAGACTGAATGGAGTGCCTTGTTAGAAAGCAGAGCAGAAGACTGTGCTCATTGCCTCACTCTTGGCATATTTTGTAAAATCTTTAAAAGGGCCGTGAAGCAGCCTTGACTGGTTTTGGGAACATTCCCATAGTAGAAGTGAGAAGGATCCTGACTGCCTATCCACCTTGTTCCAATGGAAATAATCTGTTTTAATGCTCCATGGCACCAGAAAATTTCATACATGGGGTAATCACCTTGTGACAGCTTTTTCCTACTATATCTTTTAATATTCAGACTGATCACTCCAATCGTATTTTCTATACTCTGGTAACATTTAGCTAATTTAATTGTTGTTCTAATGACTTCTGGAGGAAAACATTTAACAGAATTTGTTCCACAAAGGCCTGAATTGAATTAACTGCTCAGTGATAGATATTTCTCCTCCCACACACCTCAAAGATTTTTTTAAATATTTTTCTTTCTCTCCTCTTTCTTGAGCTTCTCTTTGGTCACCATTTGATATCTTTCAGGATCCATGCTCTCTTTTCATCTGCTGTTTTGTCCATTTGTGAGTGACTGTCAGTCACCTCAGTTTCTTTAGCTTTCCTGATCTTCCTGATTTTCCTGATTTTCTCTGAGGCCAGTCACCTGCACTTGACTCTCTGTTTCCATTTGCCTGTAGACAGTTTTTGGCCAAATAATTATACGAGAGAATGTTCAGTATTGGATGGTTAAAATGAATTAGCAAAAAGCTCACTTTGGAATAAAAAATATGGAAAAGAAATACTGTTTGGGGCAGCTTTGCTGCTCTTCTTGTGAAACAGAGCATGGATCAAGTTAATTCTCACATGTGATTCTGATGCCTTAAAAATTAAATTGCTCCAAGCTAACATAAAGTCGTTAAAATACCAAATCAGGGAGCCTGACTTAATATTTTTGAGAGACTGAGTGGCCCATCTGTCAAATTTGTAGCATTCCCTGTCAACATAAAACTAATGTATGTTCATTATATTTTAAAATCGCAGCTCTGCAAGCCCTTGGAGTGACAAATGACTTGTTAAATCAACGGCTGCAGAGATTTTGCACTTTGAACTACTACAGACAGGAGGGGAATATATTACTTCAGCTGTCTATTGTAATTCTGGCTTGTTATATTAAATAGGTGATGTTTACAAAGCCCTTCGAGAAGCCATGCAGAAATATTTCCTCCAGCTTCTGAAATAGCAAATTCTTATGTCTGTCCCTGCTCTACCTACAAATATTTGCAAATCTCTTTCAGCTCTCACAATCCTTTTCCCCACTCTCCAATCAGCACACTCTCATTGGAAGTTTAAGGGATATTTTAGGTTTAGAGTAACCAAAAAAGATGATTCTCAAAATTAATTAGGCCTCGCTTCTGAGGCTGCTCATTTTGGTGAAAATTGAAATGAGTCCAAATGTTTGTACACCCACAGCTGGGTTCTAAGATCTGCATTAGGAAACATGCACAAAATTTCACAGAGGACTCCAATCTTTATGTCTAGAAGGTTTTAAATAGGCTTCAACTGTTTTATACAATTACCTAGATTTTTTTTTCAATCCTTCACAAATTTTCAACATCCTGTGTATTAAAAAAATTTTACTTGTGCACGTAAATATTGTCCTTAACACTGAAAAACATTATTATCTGTGACAGACTAAAAGCTACAGTTTTCATACATACCAAAGGTAACTGGACATTCTTCATAGGAATGCCTACATAAAAGGAGGAAGAATTCTTCTACAACTGATTTTAACAAAATTAATCATGTAGACTTGGAAGTTTTCATAGAGAAAAACATCCTCTTGTGTAGAGCTGAGACATCTTGGCAGTTGCTCACTGCACGTGATGTAAGAGGAGAAAGTCCTCACGGCCTTGAGTGAAAAACAGAACCATTAAAAGAAAACCAAATTATGATTGCATTCTGTCCTTGGTCTCCTACCCTAAATATATTACTAATTGACCAAAAAAAATTCTGCCATGGACCTCTGCATTTTATAGCAGATGTAGTAGTTAGTACTAGTAGATGCTTCAAAGTTATTAAACTGCATTATAATGTACCCTGAGGCAGTTGCAACTTAGAGAGGAAAATTAAATTTTATGGGGCTTCTTTTTTAATTTTTTATTCTTCAGAGTTCATATTGGTTAAGATATAATTTCTTCGTAAATTACCATGGCAAATTTCCCTTGTAGTTTAAAAGAGTAAGACATAAATACTTTCCATTTCTGTTCCCTTAAATGCATTTATGATAGTGGTGGCAACATGTCAATAGCTCCTCCCCCAACAGAGTATGGCATATTGTATGACATCCTAAAGTAGGTGATAATTTTATCCTCAGTTTATGCTTTTCTGATTTTTATTGCAGTTCCTAAAAAAAAATTTCAGTCCTAGGCAAATAGGACAGGAGCAACCCGAGTATATGGGGTCAGTCAGGGGTGGCTCTAGGACAGGATACATGTGGCATCTGCAGACAGGTGATTTTAGCCTGGAGAAGTGACTGCTCAGGACTTCAACCTATATTTTATATTTTCAGACACTATAGCTCCAAAGGAAAAGCACTAAAATTACAAGCCAGAAGCCTGCAATAAAATCTTACAAAATAAAATATAGCCCTGAAAGTGTAAATGTACCGTTAATTACAATCTTTAGCATTGATTATAGGAGATAAGCAGTTCAGTGATAAAAAATAAGGTCAAAAGGTAAAAATCCCAAGTTTCTCTGCCTGAATGGTGCTGCTGCCAACCATTGAAAGATCAGCTCCAGCAGTAGGAGGTTGTCAACTTTTGCACAAAGTACACAGATTTATGTAGAATTCAATAGTGGTCTCCAGGAATGAATGAAATGTGAGATAATTTCTCACACTTTTGTTGGGAATTGCTGAATCCCAGCAGCCTGACAGGTGAAGCTTGCACAGCTCCATTGCCCCAGGTCTAATCACTAGGAAAGTTCAGGATGTGTCACCCACAGTTTTCAGGTACACAGAGCACACGTACACACCAAGAAATGAATGTGTATGTATGAGGCTAGACAAGCAGGTCATAGAATGTGCTGACTTGGAAGGGATCTACAGTGGTCATCCAGTCCAGATGCCCTGGGCAGGGACATCTAGTACTAGATCAGGTTGCTCAAAGCTTCATCAAGACTGACCTTGAATGTCTCCAGGGATTGGGCCTCCCCCAATTCTCTGGGTAACATGTTCCATTGCTTCACCATCCTCATGGTGAAGAACATCTTCCTCATGTTCATCTAAACCTACCCTGCTCCAGTTTAAAACCATTGCCCCTTGTCCTATTGCTACGTACCCTGGCAAACAGTCCTTCTCCAGCTTTCTCATAGGTACCTTGTAGTACTTTTCAGGTACTTTTAGGTCACTATGAGGTCTCCCCAGAGCCTTTTCTTCTCCAGGGTGAGCAACATCAATTCTCTCAGTTTGTCTTTGTAGGATAGGCGCTCCAGCTCCCTGATTCTCCTCATGGCCCTCCTCTGGAATATCTCCAAAACATCCATGTCCTTCTTGTGATGAAGGCTCCAGAACTGAGTGCAGTACTCCAAGCAGATTCTCATGAGAGCAGAGAGAGGGGCAGAATGATTCCAGACAGACACATGAGTACAGGCAGCACCAAAGGCCTCATTCTGCTCCTATCTCTGGCTGAGCAGGATGGAGGCCCATTGGTGGGAGATGTGGATATATTCTGTACTAGTAGGAGGCATCTTTCAGTAACATACAAAAATCACTTTGGTATGTATATGTATATAGAATCATAGAATCATAGGACACCTCCCACAAGTCCTGCTCAGTCCCTTGTCCAGCCTGGCCTTAAACACCCCCAGAGAGGGGGCATCCACAACCTCTCTGGGTAACATGTTGTAGTGTTTCACTACCTTCACCGTAAGGAATTTCTTTCTTATATCTAGCCTGTATATGTATATGCATATATATATGTATATGTATACACAATTAGAACATTTTTGCAAGAGAAGGTCAGCAAGAAAAAGTGTAGATTCTTTCTGGATATTAGTAAGAAAGGTCTGACAGCAAATGGCTTAATAAAAGAGCTGTTTTAATACCACAGAATAAAAACAGGAATGTAAGTAGGACAAAAAGAGGAATATGGATGGTGCAAAATTTATGCCCTTTCAGATGCTGGACACACCACTTTTGTGCAGCACTGGACAGAACCTTCATGGATTTCTCCACAGTGAATGTGTGGAGGATTTCCTTCTTTCCTCATCCTGATGCACAGGGTGGGCTGGCACAGGGAGCTCCAGGTTCTCGCCCAGCAGTTGCTCATGCTGAGTGAGCTTCAGGTTTCTGGCACTTACTTGAGTAAATGCCAGATACCCAATGGAACAGAGACTTCTGTTCAGCAACACCATAGAATCACAGAATCATAGAATAGTTTGGGTTGGAAGATCATCGAGATCCAACCCCCCTGCCATAGGCAGGGACACCTCCCACCAGATCAGGCCCCTCCGTGCCTTGTCCAGCCTAGTCTTGAACCCCTCCAGAGAGGGGGCATCCACAGCCTCTCTGGGCAACTTGTTCCGGTGCTTCACCACCCTCACTGTAAAGAATTTCTTTCTTATGTCAAGTCTAAATCTACCCTGAACACAACACCTTCTGCAAGACTCACAGTCTAAACATGGATGTCTCTGGTAGCTGGGCAGATACAGTCCAGCAGAAGCCAGCCCTGGGACCCTCTCACACGCTGAGGATATGTACAACCTCTTTTTGCAGTGTTTACATTGCAGTCTGTCACGGTCCACTAAGTAGACTTGTGGAAATTCTTTTGATTACAATCCCGAAGGTCAAAAATTAAGGCAAACAAAACACAGGGGATAAACTTCAGTCAAACAATGCAATTTATTATTTCATCCATAAGAGTTAAGCAATAGACAGAGAGAGTGACAGAAAGTTAAAAGGGTAAAGTAGGAAAGGGTAAAGTAAAAGAGAGATGGAAGAGAGTATAGTAACTATCACCATGGGTCCAAGGTGTCCCAAGGTCCCAGGTCCAGATGGTGTCCCATCAGTCCTTCTGATTGTCTTGGTTCTCAGTGAGAGAGGCCTCCACAGGTTCAGGGTGGTCTGCCAGTTCTTCCAGTGGGTGGATGAAGCTTCCATGGATCTAAGGTATCCTAAGGTCTCAGGTCCAGGCAGCATCCCGACGGTCCTTCCTCTTGGTGGGAGAAGGTCCTCCAAAAAGGCTGCTGAAGTGCCATCTTTTATGCTGAGCAACACAGCTGGTCCCTCCCCATCTCGTGGCGTGCTTCTTGGGTCTTTGCCAATCTCCACCTTCAACAGGTGAAGGCACCACTCATGCCCAAGGAGGTGACTGGGGGGGAGGAGCAAGGTCTTCCCTGGAGTCAGGTACCCTTAGGCTAGGAGGTGTGTTTTTGTATTATAATGATATTATAATGATCAAAGTTCATCTGAGGTCCATGCAACAGCAGTGATTAATCTCCTCTGACACCTCAATTTCAGTAGCTTCATTACTGGCTCCAGCTATTGCCCTATTGTTAAAAGCCCCAAACCACAGTCCCAATACACTATCATTCATGGGCAATGGCATAGAACTCTTTGTACTTCACAGCTCTACCTTGATCCACATTCCATCTCAAGGATAGGCTCTGAGTCTCCAGCAGGCTGTTGCAGACTTTTGTGAAGGAGTTAGCCCAAGTTTTGGGGCATCCAGTGGCCGAGTCCCTGATGACAAGGTTGGGACAATCTGGTTCTTTGGACCAACGCTTACACCACCCCATGGCTCAACATTGTCTTCAGAACCACATGGCAATAGTTAGGAAGGGAGTTGAAGGAGTTAGCAAAAAGAGAGAGAGAGAGAGAGTGAGAGAGTGAGTGAGAGAGAGAGAGAGAGAGAGAAAGAAAGAGAAAACCATTTTTTTAAAAAATAAAAATCATCTTGCTTATTTGATTATAAACAGATTATAAACATCTCCTTTTAAAATCATTAAAAGATCATTTCTTGATTGTTTTGTCACAATGAGATTATCCCCATCATTCTCTGATTTTTAGTCATAAAGAAAAAAAGTAAGGAGGATTGGATTATCCCCATCATTCTCTGATTTTTAGTCAGAAGAAATGTAAGGAGGATTGGATTATCCCCATCATACTCTTATTTTTAGTCAGAAGGAAAAAAAAAAGTACGGAGGATAGGATTATCCCCATCATTCTCTTATTTTTGGTCAGAAGGAAAAAAAGTAAGGAGGATAGTTTATCAATTGGAACTGGATTGCAAAAGCTGATGGGATGTGACTGAGGCTAGATAAGAGAAGTCACATCCTGCGATTTTACTAAAATTACGTACACAGTATTTTGAATAATAAATAACATCTGCAATTACTTTGTCTACAGTTATAAAATCACAACCAGTTCTCTAACATATACAGCCTTTTCCTACATACATAAGTTCAGTCTTGGGGTCATTATCAGCATGGATTTCAAACTGACAAATATTTTCCATAGTATCCAAGCAAATGTCCCGAGCCTTCATAGTGTTTCCTTTGCAGATGAAACCCTTCTGTTCTCACACAATGCATGATTCCAAATCCACAATTTGCCATTTTCTATCCACTTTTCGGGCCCATACTCTATGCTCAAAAGGATAGAGTATAGCTCCGCTGTGGTTCAGACCCAGTGTAATGACTGGATGGATTAGATAGGTCGAGGCATTGTGGGTAGTTAACACAAAAGCTGTGGCTGTGTTGGTGTAGGGATCATAAGTGAAATTTACCAAACTCCACCAGGACTGTAGTTATCTCTCAATGTTAGTGGCAACGTCCCAAATTATTCTCCTAATTTTTGTGGGAAAGTTGCCTTCTTCTCTAATGACAGAAGTGGCCACTCCTTGCATCCGCAATTGGGCTTGGATGCAGCTGAGGGCCAGAGAAAAATTGTTTAGAAGGATATCAAGTGTGTTTGGAATCAGTTTGTGTTTCCTCATATTCACCTATTCCAATTTAGGTAACACATGTGTTAAGAGCCACTGGCTAGTCCCCATCTGATAGGGAAGATTGCAGAGGCTGTTGTAATTTTGCCACATTGCTAGTTATTGTAGTTAACTTGTTCATCCATACCTCAGAATCAGTGCTGTTTAGGACTCCCAGTCCCATCCCCAATGCTGTTTAGGACTCCCAATCCCATCCCCAAAACACCAGTTAGGTCTCTCTATGCCTGTATCTTGGGGATAGTTCTTCTGTGAAGCCTGATTGCCCATCCCTTATAAAATAATTTTATAAAAGGGGAACAAGCGGGTTGAATGTCTGAAACATTGTTTTGCTTCAGCAACTCAACTCATTTGAGAGACCATTCTGGGTTGAATAAAATTTGTTGTTGACCTGTGTTTTGAATCACATATGGTCCAATTGGGAAAATTTTTGGCCTGAGCACAATTGTTGGTACAGCTGTTGGTTGCGTGGTAGGTGCTACCACTCCTATTCTGAGTTCCCCCTGATATCTGGTGTTATTTTTGCCACACATGACCCTGAGATTGTACTGAATTTTAGTCAAATTTAGTAAACAGTCTTGCTGTGGAGTTTTACATTCCAGTGTTGCTAGCTTAGTTTTCAATGTCCCTCGGAGTTCCCCTGTGAAGACAAAAATAACAGAGCTTGCCTCTCCAAGGCAGGAAGTTACAAAGACTGAATAATCCAGCAAGTATTTATCCAGTATTCCTTCCCATGTCTACTCCTACCAACACAAAATATTTTCCTCTTGACTTCTTAAAGGGACCAATGTAATTTACTTGCCATTTTTCCTTTTGCCACGCTGGAATACTATTAACCTCCCTTCTATTCTGCTCCCAGAATGGGAGCCACTCGGTGCATCCCTTAAAGACAGCATGAGAGTCAGTGTAAATGTGGACAGGGGAGGTCTTCATGTTGGAAAACACTCCATATTGCAATTAATTCCCCTACCTGGGCACTACCCTCTCCCTTTGTAATAATCCATTCATCCGTAGAGTTGTGCAGCGTGACTGCTCAGTATTTCCATACTTTCCCTTCTCTTTTGGCAGAGGCATCAGTAAACGATGTCTTACCTGATTGATCTTGGACAAAGGAAGGGGCCACCTGAATAACTGAGGCTGGTTCATCTTGGCCACCCTCCAAGCTCTCCGTTTCTTCTATTGCCAAGGTTTTCACAGCTTCTTCACTGAGGTGTTACAATAATGTTCAATCTGAGCATACCACTTTCGTACTGGTGCTCTTTGGGGCACCCCATCATGAGGGGAGGGGTCCCCCCGTAGTGACTGCTTTTGTCATGTGATCTTTTCTACCTCTATGAGTGCCAGGCTAACCACAAATAAAACTTTCTGCCAGACAGTGTCTTTCTTTTTGGCATCTTTAAAGCCTTGAGAGAAAAATCCTACAGGTTGGGTTGGACCTTCAGGGCCTCTTTGCCATATGTGTAGTGACAGCCCTGATGAGGCAGATCCCCATTCCAGCTGAAAGGCGTCTGTAGGGGGCTAGGGCTTGATGGGGCTGCTGCTTCAAAGATTAATAACATAGCTTCTTCTTGAGAAGCTGTCCATTCCCTTTTTACTCCTTTTCTGAGCAAATTGTAAAGGGGCAGGGAAATTTTCCTTTCCAGGCAACATTAATTTTTCTGGGGAAACATTCTGTTGACCCTAAAGCATTCAGCACACCAAAGCATTGTTTCAAGGGATAAACTCCACTTCTTTTAGCATTGTTGTTGATCAGGGCAGAGACTGGGGAAGAGATTGGTGTCAACTGGAAAGGCTACAGATACCTGCTTAGGACTCACGATAGCTGTAACTAACAGGTCTCCTTTCTTTGTTTTAGTGAGCTGATGTATATAAATCCATCCTCCATTCCCTCGCTCACTACTAGGGGATGAAGGTTCTAGTTTCCTTGCTGGTGTGAGGGAGGCTCACCTATCCGCTCATCCACGTGCTTCTCAGGGAGGGCCATGGGCATAACCGGTAAAGTTCCCTTTCTGTGCTCTGGGTGAGGTTTTGTGTTCTGCCACTTAGATACTAGCTGGACCAATTTATCAAGAGGTAAACCGTGCATTAGTTCCCTGGGAACTCCTTTCTTGATTCCTGAAAGGCACCAAAATTGTCTGGTTTTAGTAACAGCTTCTCTTTTTGCCCTCCTGGGGTAGGGCGGTTTGTTGTTATTGACAACTGCGTTTTGTTTAGGAGGTAGAGTCTGACTTTTAAATTCTACCTGTCGAATTCTTTTAGCATTTTCCTCAGAAGTTTCTATGGGACCATATTTTCTACAGTAATCTATCAGTTCCCGAGCCACCTCCCCCCATGTCCACACCTTTGTGTTCCTAGGTGTGGAGGAATTAATTGAATGGGAGTAGATCGCTTGCGGGAAAGCATCAGCTGCGAAAGACTCATTTCTTTGATTCCTCATAAAATTCTCAAATCTTTCTAAGGAGCTCATTGATGCAATGGTCCTTTGAAGGGTAATCCCCATAGATTTGAGTGACTCTGGAAGTCGCCTTATAAGGGGTGTCATGATTTTATGATCCACAGGAAGCGTCAGTGGGGATTCACATCCAGGAATTAACTTTCTTTCATATATCATTTGCAGGCAGGCTGCTTTGTGTACACTTTCTAGCAGCTCGTCAGCCATGCTGGTAATTGGCAGGGGATCCCTTCTATCCAAGGGCTCCAGCCCACCAGCCCAGTAGGCAGCCCGCTGAGTTAGAGACCATGGGGCACGTGTATCTCCAGTTGTTAGGAGAACTCCATGACCCCAATAACCACTGGCTTCCTTTTCACTCAAATAAATTTGATCTCCCCCAGTTCGAGACACACGCCATACATACTCGATTTTAGATTCTGCAGGGAGACGTCCATATTCTCTCTTCAGTTTTGCCAGTTCAGTGGCACTATAAGATGACTCTCTTTTTGTGATGTAAGAGTCACTATCTTCCTGACTCACGTACGTATAATCATTTTTAATCGGGGGTCTTACTCGAGGATTTTCTTCTAAGAATTTCCTCTCCTCTTCCAGTTCTTTTTGGGTATAGATCAGACCTATTTGTCTGATATTCTTTTCCTCCGGTGTCAGCTCACTCCCACCTAATGTCACGAGATTTCTTAGGCATTCCTCTTGTAGAGCTGCTTCTAGTAAACGGTTCTTTTCCCTTTCTTTCTCTAGCTCTTGTTCCAGGTTAAAAGTTATTTCTTGTAGTCCTTGGACCAAATTTTCTAGAGATTCAATAATTTGTTTTTCACCGCTACGCCGCCTAAGGCGATACTCATTCGCTGCAACCAGGCTAGCTCCTAAGATGGCACAGATCACCTCTATGCCTTTGCCTGCTCTGCCCTTGACCTCCTGCTGTAAAGAGGTTATTTGGTCTGTCATGCTCTGCAAGTCTGCCCAATTATCTCGAGCCCAATCTTCCTCGGGATGGGAGGGCCGAGCCCCATGTTTTGCCAAGAGCTCATAAAGTAAATCTCTATCTCTCATTAGCAGAGAAACCTTATCACTGTTCTCAGGCATCCTTACTATGAAGGACCAGAATCTCCTTCAGGGAGGTTTACTTAGTTACACAGACACGCACAGAGCTACTGCAGTGTCACGGTTCACTTCCCCGAGCAGCGTGAAGGGACCAGAATCTGCTCCAGGGAAGCTGACTTAGTTACTCACAAAGACACAGAAACTACTGCTGTGTCGCCCTTCACTCCCCAGAGTGGTTGAAGGGACCAGAGTCTACTCCAGGGAGGCTTACTTAGTTACACAGACACACACAGAGCTACTGCAGTGTCACAGTTCACTTCCCCAAGCAGTGTGAAGGGACCAGAATCTGCTCCAGGGAAGCTGACTTAGTTACTCACAAAGACAGAAACTACTGCTGTGTCACCCTTCACTCCCCAGAATGGTTGAAGGGACAAGAATCTACTTCAGGGAGGCTTACTTAGTTACACAGACACACACAGAGCTACTGCAGTGTCACGGTTCACTTCCCCGAGCAGTGTGAAGGGACCAGAATCTGCTCCTGGGAGGCTTAGTTACTGACAAAGACACAAAAGCTACTGCTTTATTACCCTTCACTCTCACAAGTGGTTGGAGGGACAAGAATCTACTTCAGGGAGGCTTACTTAGTTACACAGACACACACAGAGCTACTGCAGTGTCACAGTTCACTTCCCCAAGCAGCGTGAAGGGACCAGAATCTGCTCCTGGGAGGCTTAGTTACTGACAAAGACACAAAAGCTACTGCTTTATTACCCTTCACTCTCACAAGTGGTTGGAGGGACAAGAATCTACTTCAGGGAGGCTGACTTAGATACTCACACACATGGAACCACTGTTGCGTTGTCTTTTCACTGCCCCAAGTAGGATGAAGGGACCACAATCTACTTTGGGGAAGCTGCCTTAGTTACTCACACACACAGAGCTACTGCTGTGTCACCCTTCATTCCCTTGAGTGGTTGAAGGAATCAGAATCTACTCTGGGGAGGCTGACTTAATTACTCACACACATGCAATCAGTGCCACGTCATCCCTTCTCTTCCCCAAGCAGTCAGTTCTCTTCAATGGGAGAACTAGTCCCCCTTTTTGCACTTCAAGGTAGTTTTAAATTTTTTTAAAAAATTCGGATAGACAGAGTTTGCAGCAGGAGTTTGGGATGCTGTGCACCTTGGCGTATGGGGTGTGTGGGAAATTCAAATTGCCCCCCCCTTTGCTTTCTGGACACCTCTCACTGGAGCATAGGGCCAGATGTGGCTGCAGCGAAATGTCCTTCTCCTGCTACAGACCACACACAAGCAGCACTCCCCCTGGCTCACAGGGTCCTCTCTGTGATGCCAATTAGTGTTACAGTCCCCTTGATCCTGTCTGCAAGGCCAATTAATGTCACGCTCCACTGGGTGGATGTGTGATGGCTGGTTTTGCAGCGATCTCAAAGTGCAAATACCCCTGGCAAGGCAGCCCTAGGAGTTGTGCCCAACTTTATTGTTTTGTCCCTAAGAGACACACCATAGACAGATAGAAAACAAGAGAAGGTAAAGTAGAAGAAAGTGGAAAGGAGAATAATAGCTACCACCACAGGTCCAAGGCGTCCCAAGGTCCCGAGTCCAGACGGCGTCCCGTCGGTCTTTCTGATTGTCGTGGTTCTCAGTGGGAGAAGCTTGTGCAGGTCCCAGGCGTCCCAAGGTCCCAGGTCCAGGCAGCGTCCTGCCAGTCCTTCTTGGTGGGACGGGGCTTCTCCGAAAAGGCTGCTGAGGTGCCGGTCTTTTATGCTAAGCGACACACCTGGTCCCTCCCCATCACATGGCATGTCTCTTGGGTCTTTGCCAGTCTCCACCTTTGTCAAGTGAAGGCACTATGCATGCCCAAGGGGGCGGTTTGGAGGGGCGTTCTTCTCCGGTGGCAGGTACCCGGAGGCTAGGAGGTGTGTTTTTGTATTATAATGATATTATAATGATCAAAGTTCGTCTAAGGGCCATGCAGCAGCAGTGATCAATCTCCTCTGACACCTTAATTTCAATAGTTTCATTAGTAGTTCCGGCTTGTTGCAATCGCCCCATTGTTTAAAGTCCCAAATCAGGGACTGGAACGCTCTGTTGTTAAGGGCACAGCACCCTTTGTACTTCACGGTTCTACCTCGATCCGCATTCCATTTCAAGGATAGGCTCTGAGTCTCCAGCAGGCCATTGCAGACTTTTGTCAAGGAGTTAGCATAAGTTTTGGGGCATCTGGTGGTCGAGTCCCTGATGACAAGGTTGAGACAATCTGGTTCTTCGGCCCACCCCTTACACAGTCCCACTCCACTCACTGCATGCAGATCCCCTTTGCACACACTCAGGAAAAATGGGTTTCTCTAAGGAGACGGGACAGGCTGACCTACACTGATCAGGTCTAGAAAAACACACAACCAGCTCTTTTTATCTGCTTAACTCACTACTTTCCCTACATTTTCTCCTTCCTAAACCACCTTTGGTTCAATATGGTAAAATTGCTGCCAAAGAAAAGAATGGGGTGGGTTGCTTTCCCCAGCATTCTGGATTGGATAACTGTTCCACACAGTGAAGCCTTTACAGGGGTTAGCATATTGGCATGCAGCACTGTGAGCATTTCAATTGCAAGAGCTTTATAAAAATCAGTCTCCTCCTTCATCTCAGTGAAGCTCCTTTCACAAAAGCCATGTTTTTTGTTGCAGAGAAGCAACACTAGGTAATGCTAACTGTGCCCAGTGTGAAAAATGACTCAGCTGCAGGTGAAGGCATAGCAAAAAACAGCAAAAGGAGAAAAAAATTGCTGAAATTGTCATTAAAATTGAAGATGACATAGCTAGCTCCCATACACTTCCAGAGAATCTTCCAGCAGACTGGGTCCAGCTAATTGGTGGCAAGCATGCAGAATCTTCCAGCCTGGCAGCCAGAGGCTCTTCCTCAGGTACAGGCACAGGCAAAACAATCTCTTGAGAAAAAAAAGAGCAGATGTGATTGCCCCAGGAACCAAAGATTTCTGGAACAGTTCCCATTCATATCCAGGGTATTCTCCTGCAGAGCTAATAGGGTTACTCCATGCCTTGCTTTTAAACTATTCATAGATGCACCCAGTGCTTCAGCTGCAGAAGAAAACTTCTCTGAAACTTGTCCTCTGGTTCTGACATTGATGCAACACCTCTTGCCTGGGGATTGTCTGATGCCACGTGGGACCACGTAACACATCTCTCAAGGCAATGCCAAAAAGAGTGCCCATGCAGCTGAACTTTTTTTCCCAACTGTTTCATCTGGAGGAGAGATTTTGGTCAAAATACAATCAGACTTTAAAGGTACAATATGCTCACAGTAACCTTGGCTGCATGGACCAGCAAGTACCTCCACTTCCCAGGGCATCAAGTAGAGTAAGGGCAAAAGGCAAAAAAGGCCACAAGTTTAGTTTATTTAAGGGCAATAGTTAATTAATGAACTGCATGCAACTCTTCACACAGATAAGATTATTACCATGGTCCTCTAATGGGGATGAGATTTGTACATCAATACACTCCTAAACCGAAGCTTTATTACCCTGCAGAAAAGTCATAATCCTCCAATTACAGAAAGCAAACCACTCATTTGAAAGATAATTGTATTTTTATTTTTCTAAGCTTGCACTTGTGGGACATAATAAATGACCTGATATAATGACAACTTTGCAAAAGAAGAACCTCCCTCACCCCAACATCTGAACAGCAATATATAAATATTTACAATGAAAAAATAGGGAAGGGAAAAGAATGAAGTCAACATTAACCAAGTAATTTGTTTTTACACATCTGATTTTGAACATCAATTATTTAATTCCATTAAAATAACCAACACTTTCTTTTCATGGTACTGAGGCTTTAACTTCATTTTTTAGATCTTATGTGCAACAGATACACTCCTACTCTTCTATAGTTTTCTCCTGTACAGTTGCCATAGAATTTCCCTACTGCTGTTTTTTTATTTCAGTTTGTTAACCTTGAAAACAACAAAAAAATTAAATATAAGTTTATGTCTTCTGATACAAAGTTTCTCACACAGTCAAACACATCACAACACTGAAAATCAGCATAATGAAATGCTGTGTAGCTTCTTAACGAGGACGTTAGGTTTGGGTGCTAATCTGTTGACTTTAACAAAAGCTCTCTTCAAATAGAACAAGTACATATAGAAAAAATAACCTTCTTATTTTCTTGTTAAAAAAAGGAAATGGTGCTTTCTATAAACAAAAGATGCAATTTCCTTGACAAAGATATAAGTTATAGTGGAGTGAACTCAGAAAGCTTCAAATAAAATTGGCATTTGTTTAAAAGAATGATTTAAGAAGTTGATTGGAAGAGGTTCAATCAGCCCAGTTAGTCTGGGAATTCTAGAAATGTCAGTGTAAAAAAAACCCTACTGTTTTTTTTTGCTTTCTGCTATACAGTGTCACACAATCACATGACTGAAAACATGTTGCCTGCAGAAATGGTAGACAGCGATCACGCACGATTTGGTTGTACTATGTCAACAGTGATTGCCTTCTCCAACAAGAGGCTGAACATCCTTCGGATACCGAGGTGCAGTCCTTAGTGCTTGTTTCACATATGTGAGCTTCGTCTGCTTCTAGTGCCCAAGGATACACGAAGCCTTGGCTCTCTTGCTTTATAATGTTCATTGAAGTCCAATCTAAAGCTAAGGAACCGAAGGCTTTCATCAGAACTGGTTGTCAGCAGGACCAAGAACTGCTGGACAATTCCCTGAAGGAAAAAGACAAAGACAAGTAGATGAAATCAGTGGAGCCTTTTGCACATGGATGCCAGGCTGGTGCCTAGGCCTGGCAAGGAGGCAGAGGGAATCTGGGAAAGGACAAGTACAAGCGTTAGCCAATGAGTTAGGCTAGATAAGCACTGTAAAAAATCAGAGCTTCATTTTTCAAATGTCTGCCATGTACTTCAGAGCCTCCAGTGTGAACAGCTTGATCTTTTAAACAGGTCCCACCACTGACATTCTCCATCTGCCTGAAAGCTACTGTCAGCGCCCTGGGCCTCTCAGGGCAGCCCCACTGTAGCTGGGAAACCATTCTGGATCCAACCTGTGACACCAAGACACTTCACCTTATTGTCCTGTCACACAAATGATGAAGACCAGGATGGGATTAGACCACCACATGCTTCAAAAATACCTACTTGTTGTAGATTATACAGAAGCAAGCAGCACCCATAACAGAAGAGCATGTGTCAGTCAGGGCAGTTAGTGCTACAAATCCAACAGACAGACTATGCGTTTGGAGTGGCTTTTATGTGGGACTTGAGCTCAGATGGCAGGAGGCACACTTCTGGAGCCCATATTCCCATTCTTCTCTAATTAAAGGACTGCAGGAGTTTCACAGCATTTAGGAAAGAAGAGGGCTTCGGAAGGATGGGTTGACTCATTTGAAGAGTTCATTCTTGGTCTCCACTAAGTAGACATATTCATAAATAGAGCACCTCAGTACTTTTCACAGATAACCATAGGGGGAAGAAGAACTGGATGGAAAATATACAGCAGTGCTCAGCAAGAACACAGGCCAAGCAGGCAAAAGCCACATTGCCACCCTGTAGCAATCTACACAAAACATGCAATTCCTTCACAGCCTGTGGTTCTTAAAGAATTTGAGCTCTGTTTTTCACTAGGAGAGAGAACCGAAATACTTGGACTCAGAAGCAAATTCCTCTCAGATGTGAATTCCTCACATCAGATTTCAGGATGTCTGCAGCATTCAACAAAAGCCATTGGTATTTTATAAGCTCAGTGCCCTATTCTGTTTTTATCCCAGCTTCCGTGTGAACTGAACCTTTTTAACAATGCAGCTCTACATTCAGAATAGTTATAGCTTGGCAAAGCTACAGGCAATACAGAAATGGTTCTGATGCAAAAGCAAACTGACAGAGAGAAGGTTTTGGGGAGAGTTCAGTACATGCTGTACAGGTGCTAAGTCCCAATTGTAATTGCTATAAAGAAACAATTTTACTCTTACCAAGTAAAACATTCAAACATTTAGGTAACATATAAGTCAACTTTCTTCATTTACCTAGGTTAACAAAGCACACTTACATGTTTAATTTTGGTCTAAATGTGTATTTATGGATATTAAAATAAGAAAGGAGGATAGAAGCAATGTCAACAGCAAGACAGAAGAAAGCAGCCCTTACAGCTCTCAGACAAACACTTAGCATCCATCAACAACCAAGTTGTTGTTAATATTTTTTTTTTAATCCCTAGGCTAGCCAAAGGTGATCAATAAGAGAAGTTAAAAAGCACATTACATGACAATAAGGGTATCTCATATGTGAAAGTCAGGAGATGAGCTGGGATAGGGCTCTGGTTTTCAGTTGACCCACTTCAACCAGTCTGACCAGTCTAAGACTGAAAGACTGCTTTGGGACATACTACTATGTCCCCATCTTTTCATCATTTTCTGGAATGCTTTCCCTGTAATCTAACAGCTGATTTTCTTGTGGACTAACAGGTTCAGAATCAGATTCAACAAATGAAGACAAAGCCAGAATCAAAGAAAACAGCCTGTCTGAGCTCCCTGAAACAGCTTACTCATTACACATCTCAGAGCACTTAAAATCAAGTGTTAGGCCTTCAATAAGGACCCTTTCTGCAGTCTTGAATAGCAATTACTTGCAAAGATGGAGAGGAATGTAGGAGGATTTTTTTTTTTTTTCAGATTACACCAGAATACAGCTATTCCTACTACTGCAGGAAGGAGGAGACTTACATGAAAAGTCTATTCCTCTTTGTCAGGGGACCGTACATGACTACAAAAACATTCTGTCTACTCAGGAACAGTGCATACAGTAGAGAAGCTGAAAATAAAAGCCTAGATGCACAAACTTTACACAAAAAATACAGAATTTACACATACTCTGTACTTAAAATTGATTTCTACATATCAAAGCTCAGCATCCACAATGGAAAAAATGTAATCTAAGGGGCACCTGGTAGAAGTGAGTGAGTATTCGTAGCTGTGAGCACATTTTGGGTATTGAGTCTTGAAATTCTTTCATCCTCTTGTTTTCTTCTTCATCTTCTGCTGCAGTTACACCCCACTTGCCCTACACAGAGACCAAATGAGTTAAGAGCTCAAGTAATGAGTGTTGCTAACTGAGGTATCATCTATCCAGCTAAACTACCATGTTTATACAAACCATCAATTACTATAGAAAGCTACACATGGAGCTCCTAAACTCTCCATCCCCTTGGTGGTTGTACAGCACATGAAAGAAATCCGAGGTGAGCAAAGCAAGTAAGTCTCACACCAGTTCTGCACATCCCACAAACTGACAGTGGGAAGGTACCCATGGAGCCATGGCATTTTTCACAAAAAGGTTCAGAATATTAAAAGCCTTTTCCATTTACTTCACCCAAAATAGTCTGAAATTTCTCACTCTCTAGACCCCACTGCAGAATCTATTTACTAGAAGTTCTGAGCAAGACATTCAAGCAGTCTTTCTTGAACTCAGTAGCTACTGCTGATTACTGTTTTGTCCCATGTTTTTTCATTTGTGCTGTACCTTTATATGATACCTAAAATCCTCCATATATCAAAAGACAAATACATCTGCCTCAATTAATTTTCATGTTCTAGCAACAACCCTACTATACCTCAAGCTCATGCTGTTTTTTCCTCTCTTCAAATTGCAACCTCAGCTGTAGCTCCTCCAAAGCAGCTCTGTACATTGCATCTTGGGCATTCTGGAGCTCAATGATCTGATCAAAAACAGCTCGAAGCTGGTTGAGAAGTACCTATGTTAATCAACAAAATAATGAGAGAGTTTTAGAACATAGTATTTTTAATTTACTACCACTCTTCAGAACATGAGTAAATTGAATCCTTTTACATGCAGCTGCAGAGACTGATCTGCAAAGCTCAAAGTCAGGTATTGCATGATCACACCGCTTCTTAGGACCAAAAGCAACTGGCCCACCTTGTAACAAGTTTTATAACCATCATTTGCCACTGTATTTGGGAAATATGTCCCTGACCCTACCATAGTAAGTTCTTACATCAGTGGAAGAAAAATTGTTTTTCCCCGTGCTCCTACATTATGGTTTCTAGCACACAAACCAAGACCACAAACCTACAATTTAATTAAAAGAAAACTTACCCTGGAATCACTATCCAGCAAGCACCGAGCTATGATTGTGTCTAGAAAAACTTCATGAGCTGCAATGATGTGATCCAAGTCCTGTGCTTGTTGGACCTTGTTCCAGAGTTCATCCCACGAACATTCAAGCACCTGGAGCAATGATTCAGGATTGGGCTGTTTTGATTTGGTAATTGACAAGCTCTTTGAAATTTAAGACACATAACACATACAGAATATTAAAAGTACTTAATTTCTAAGCAGCTAATTGTGTGGATAGAATATACCTCAAATGTAATGTAATACTGCATTTGATGAATGAAATGGACCATTTCAGATGCCAGAACGTGACACTGATGCAGCACCCCAGAAAGCTCTGTGAAAAAAGAAAATCCAAAGAGATGGCTTGTTAAACACCACAAGGACAGGATCAAACCATCAAACCATTCTGGCAAACTTTTTTCTATAAAAATTGAATACTTCATCAAATAGACACTGATCTTGGACAGCAGCAGCAATATTGGGTGTCAACAGATGAGTAAGCGTCATCACACAACTAATTCCCAGAAAATGTGAGCCAAAGACTGTGTGCACAGATAGTGTGGGAAACTTGCTGAGTATCACAGGTAAAAAGACTTTCTCAATACCAAGAGACCAAAATACAGTTCACATCCCATGCATTCTTTTGGTTGAAAATCAGAGGCCACAGATTTACAGCTGCTTCTAGGGCCTCTCATCTCTGACCATCAGCCTTTAAACCACAGACAGCATATTTTACCTAACTTAGTTCATGTGGTTTAGGCTCAATTCCCTAATCAACCACAGACTCACAGGTAAGTCTCAGCTGCTCACTCCTAAGAGAAGGTATCTTCACCTTGTGGAATGAGGAAGATATAAAGATAGAGGAGGCAATTTCTAAAAAGCTGTCAAATTGCTACTGCAGAAAAGCAATGATACTACTACAAAAGGAATTCTCCATTTTCATATCATGGGATGTTACAGAACTACATAATGTTCAGAAAGATACCACCAGCTACTGTGTTATTCATTTGCCATTCCTCTGCTGGAACACTACACTAAGTCTCATTGTACAGAAACAGGAAAGGAAATCTAGTCATCCTGTACAGTTCCAATACCATGTGCATTGGAGCAGACTTTACAAGAGCTTGTTTCCCACTGAGGCCAAAGTCTCCACACTGTAAAAGTCAGTCTGAAGAACCAGATTGTCTCAACCTTGTCATCAGGGACTCGACCACCAGATGCCCCAAAACTTATGCTAACTCCTTGACAAAAGTCTGCAACGGCCTGCTGGAGACTCTCAGCCTATCCTTGAGATGGAATGCGGGTCAGTGCAGAACCGTGAAGTACAAAGGGTGCTGTGCCATTGCACATGAACAATAGTGTATTAGGACTGTGATTTGGGACTTTAAACAATGGGGCAATTGCAACAAGCCGGAACTACTAATGAAACTATAGAAATTAAGGTGTCAGAGGAGATT
The DNA here is from genome assembly GCA_013400935.1 of Turnix velox. Lineage (NCBI taxonomy): Eukaryota > Metazoa > Chordata > Aves > Charadriiformes > Turnicidae > Turnix > Turnix velox. Next base: position 140,380 of record VZTY01022231.1, on the reverse strand, counting down.
GATCACTGCTAGTGCATGGACCTTAGACAAACTTTAGACATTGTAATATCATTATAATATCATTATAATATGAAAACACGCCTCCTAGCCTAAGGGTACCTGCCTCCAGGGAAGACCTTGCCCCCAAACCGCCCCCTTGGGCATGCATAGTGCCTTCACTTGACAAAGGTGGAGACTGGCAAAGACCCAAGAGACATGCCATGTGATGGGGAGGGACCAGGGGTGTCACTTAGCATAAAAGCATCTCAGCAGCCTTTTCGGAGAAGCCCTGTCCCACCAAGAAGGACTGGCAGGACGCTGCCTGGACCTGGGACCTTGGGACACCTGGGATCTGTGGAAGCTTTTCCCCTCCACCAGAAGAATCGTTGGGACACCTTGGATCCATGAAGGTCTCTCTCCCCAAGAACAAAAACTTTCAGAAGGACCAACAAGACACCTGGGACCTTGGGACGCCTTGGACCCATGGTAGTAGCTATTACACTCTTTCCCATCGTTACTTTTACTTTACCCTTTTTGCTTTCTATCACTCTCTCTGTATATCACGTGACTCTTATGGTAAAATACTAAATTACACTGTTTGACCAAAACTCAACCCCTGTGGCTTGTTTGCCTTAATTTTTCAACTTCGGGATCGTAACCAAAAAGAACCTCCGCGAGTCTACTGAGGGGACTGCGACACACACTCACACATCAAACAGTTCCTATTCACAGAGATACAAATGTATCTGTAAGTATTACTATGCCACAATAAAGTGTAACCCCTGGTAGCTATTATTTATGGAGAGAAAAGCAGATTGTAAAAAAAGGCTAAATTGTGCCAGTACAGATGCTCACAAATATGACTACATTCTCAGCTGAGACACAGAATCAAAACGACCCAGTCCATTACACATACACCAAGGTCACTACACTTGAGAGCTTCCCTATTTCTTCTAAAAAGTGTTTTTCTTACCTTAGTCTCGTGTTCTTAGCTAAATGAAAGCACAAGGTTTTTAAGAAGGTAAAACTAGTAAACACAGAAGTGTGCATGTGTGAGACTTACTACTTCTAGCATAAGAAAGGAGACAAAAGGTATAGGTAGAAAGGCATCAACAAAGATGAGTAAAAGGAGATGGGAAAGCAACATTCTTTTTCAGAGGCAAGAAATGTTTCATTCACTCACTGCTACAAAAACTCATAAACAAGGACTAAGTAAAACAAGCAGGAGACCTCCATTTTCAACGATGTTATTTCACCTTCATCACCATCTACCATTAAATAGTCAGATAAGAAGGGCAACAAACTACAAAACTTATCTGTCACAACAGGTTTTCTTTCCTCCCTTTGTATAGAGTTTAAAATAAGATCCAGCCACCTAAATCCAGTTTACAAGCCAGTCATTCATTTGAGTCTCTCACCTGGCATACTTTTCAGAAGCTTTGCATTGCACATGTGCCCTTTCCATATATCAGTAAGAATATACTCCATTCGCTTTGCTCTCCAAAGGAAATTAAATACTCTTAGATAGTGGCTCATGCACTCACGTGTGAATACCTATAAAACAAAATATCAGCATAAATTTAATATACATAATGTGTGTTCTGAAGGACCAAGAATCTCTTCATAATCCATCTCATCTGAGTCAGGCAGTTTATTGGTAAATACTGCCAAAACAAAATCCCTGGAAACCACAGAGGATCAGGAAGATCCTCCCCCTCAAGAGCTGAGCTTTTAGAAAGATCCTTCCCTTCAAGGGCTGAGTTTCCTAACATTCAAATAGGCACAGGACGCTGAAGGAAGTGTAGAAGGATGTGAATAGAATTAAGTCTAAACATATCAGTCTTTTTAAACTACATACACACATATAAATTTCTTCTGCTCCTCGGACTCATATTTTTATATTCTGTTTAATAGTGTTCCTTACAAGTTCTTTATAGCTAAATGCATTCTGGACAAAGTGCAGCTATTTTACCAGTAGTTCTAATGAACACTACCTATCAAATTTCATTTAGACAGTACAAACAGATTCTCCTCAAATACATTCTTCAGCTCCTTGCAAATTAGCAACTACAGGCTAGTAATAATGGACAAAGAGGAGCACTCCATTTATTAAGTACTTGCTAAAACCTCTGCTGGAACAAATGAATTACAGATTTTTAGTAATGAACATTTTAGATGTAGCTTTTCAACACCGACATTTAATTTATAAGAATTGACGTTATGGCACAACTGTTTACAAAGTCCAACTGTTTACAATCCTAGATGCCAAAGAGAAGTTTCCCTGATCTTACACTCCAGAATAAAAAGAAGCTATTTCAATAAAAAATACTTAGCAATATAGTTTCATATCTGAGACACACTCACAGCTGATAGTACATGACATTACCGTTGCTATTGGCCCATCAACATGATAGTCTAAGCTGAAGACATCCCATCCAGTGTCCCCAGGAGATACCTGTACCAAAAAGCATATTACTGTCAGTGTACAACAAGAGCATACAGGTAGTAAAGAACAACTCCTGATTACTCTTCCATTCCCCAAAGCCTATGATAAAACAACCCTAGAGTATGTGGAACAGGTTGCCCAGAGAGGTTGTGGAGTTTCCCTCTCTGGAGACATTAAAAATCTGCCTGGAAGCATTCCTGTGTGACCTGATCTAGGTGCTCCTGATCCAGCAGGGGCATTGGACTAGATGATCACTTGAGGTCCCTTCTAATCCCTGACATTCAGTGATTCTGTGATTTAAGAGGTCTCCTTCAAGAAATACACTTCCATTGCTCCACTCTTTAACTGCTGCCAACAAAGAGACCAACCCCTAGGTACTGTAACAGCAACAGTAGTAGGAGCTGTGTGCAGAACCTCAAATCAGGACCACCATCAATTGCTGTTAGATTCCCAAATACTCGACCACTGTCAAATAAACGGCTGCAAACCCAGGGTTTAAAACACAAATAAAAAACAGGCAGGAAATGGGAAAAGGAGACTTATTAAAGAAGGTTTACACAATTCAAAGTAGACTTCAATGGAAAGGTGGAGGTTTACTTATTTACTACACACACACATGAAAATTTTCATTCTTATAGATGTCTACATGAGGATGCACATACTAAAAGGAGTATTTCAGGTCAGAGTCACCATGACACAACAGACCTCCAGAAGTCGAACATCCAATCGTTTGAGAATCTCAGGATTATCAAACTGGGCATTGGTTGCCCTCACCGCTGTTTCAAGGATTCCAGTTAGATTATGCTGATATAAGGTTGTAGCTGGTCGTGCAAGCTCTGGCCTAGTGGTTATGAAACAAATAACAACAGCAATTACTGAGCTATTCAGCAGAAATTTGGTTGTAGATGCAGCACAGTGAAACACTTCTCTGACAGACCTTCAAAACCTCACTCACACTATGCTTTTCAGTAGTACCATGAAGTAAAAAATCAACAAACAAAGAAGTTCAAACTGTCCATTCATGAACAGCTATACACTTGAACATCAGCATCCTCATTTAAAGCCAGTAATTTGAAATGGCCAGCATCGCTAGTAGTACTATTATGTAATCTAAGATGCATTCATATCCAAAATGAGACAGATTACATCATTAACACATCAAACCAATAACCTCATTTCAGTTTTGAGAGACTATTAGCCATCTCACAGGCTTATAGGTGCTGGCAGAATGCACACAAACCCATATTTTCTATATAATCTAAATTTTCCATAGCTTAAATACCCACATAGCAAGTTCTCTCCACTGTGATCAGTACCAGAAAGCCCCTCATTACTTCTGCCTTAAATGTGATACTGACTCCACACATAACCTTGCTCTGCTTCACACTAATTTTCACTTTAAAAAAGCATAGTCATACACAAGACACCAGAAAATGCTGATTTTGATTTACAAACAACATAAGGGAAGCTCTGTTAGAAAGCCTGCCTTCTAGATGAAAGGAAGACTTTGTAAAGGTTATCTTTGGTAACTTTTACCAGTAGCACAAGCACACAAAAGCAGTGGGTGCACCTGAGCACTTAAAACAGAGGCTGATGAGGAATCAATGTTAAAAATTTGATTGAGGGGTTCTGACATAATGTTTCGGAGCAAACAAATACAGAAACCTAACATTCAGAATAATGCTAATTAGTAGCTCAAGAGCAGCAGAACTTTTCTCTTACTTGAGCAAGTCCATTAAATGCCTGATAAAGTCTCCTTGACCAAGTAGTAAGTAGCGTCTCATGGCCTGCATGTGTTCTAGTAAATTGTACTTCTTATTGAGAACATCCAGCAAGTATTTGCTGGTCTCAAAATAAGCTGCATCAATCTTCTCTTGAAATGCATTTTCCAGATCCGTGAACAAATCAGCAGCTAGAAAAGGAAAAAAAGATAAAAGTATTAAAAACTAAATGGAGGCAAACAAGCTTTAGAATTTAAATAAACAAGCAGATAAATGACTGTTTATTCTGGTCCACTATACAATAGAATTGTCATAATCAAAAAAAAGGTGAGTTAAAATCAGCCCATACATAACTGTACTACTTTTAATCTATGCCTAGATTGTGCTTGTACCATAAGAGCTCACATTAGTTCCTCACTTTTACATAGAATGTGATGGGTTTTTTTGCTTGCAGTTTACAGAATCAATTAATTTGAAGGAGATCTAAAAGCTCAGAGTTAGGCAAAAGCTTTTATGGGACATATAGATCAGAAGTCGCTACTAAGGTTGGGGAAAAAAAAAGAAATCAAAACATCCTTCAGAGCACTCAACAGACAAGAGTTCCCACACTTAAGTCAGAGTGAGAAAGGAAGCAATACCCTTCCATTATGTGGGGGGTAGCCATCAATCTGATGTTTTCCTCTTCACCTTTAATGTATGGCAATTTGGGAGCAGAAAGCAGGACTCTTTCTTACAAGTACTGGGGAAACATGAGAGTAAAGGTTCCAAAGCAAACTAAAAAAATAAAAAATACTGCCAAACCACTAAGACTTTCAGATTTATAATGAGGAAAAAGGCATCCAAAATTCAGGCTGGCATTCCAGCTTTCCAACATCACACTGTAAGTGATTATCCAAAGGAACTCTGAGGATATTGTCAAATGGCACAAACGAGGACAGGATACTTTTCTAAAATCATTGATGCAGTGCTGTTTCTGGATTGAATACGTGAAATGCCCTCACTAGAAATGCAGTTTGGTGCAGAACAAGGGCTGTACAATACTAAGAGGTATTCAGGCTACATACAGATCATGAGCTCAGCACACTTTCAGCACACTGCAATTATCCATTTCTAAAACTACATTTCTGCCTGGAACTGGTATTCTCAGCATTTAAGATAATGTATCTGCTTTAAAGCCCTCATTCACTACCTAATAGGGAATTTATGCAGATATTTAATTCAGCCGAGGAGGGAGAAATATAAGTGCAAATTAAAAAAAACCCAACATACTGGACAAGCATGGTCGTAAACATGGTGCAAAGTGGTGAAAGTAGTGTAGCCTTAGGATGTTTTCATCTTTTATAGGAGTAGCTGGCAAATGCATATACAGCCCTAATTCACTTAACCCTGACCCCTCTTTGTAGTTTAAGTGCAAAAATCACATTATTAAAAGAAATATTCTTGCAGATGTGAATGGGATTTTATTATTAGAACGTCTTTTGTGGCAGTACTCATGCTAAAAGTCTGTGCGGTGAAGAGTTAATAGAAAAACTACTCCAAGGTTAATTTGGAGTAAAACAAAAGGAAAAAAAACCCCTAAAAGACAATTACTCAAACTTTGAAGTTACACATAATGGTCATATTTGAGAAGAATAACAGAAAAGAAAGTGTACAAGATGTGAAAAAGTGCAAGGAAGGACATTCTTAGAAAACTAACTGAAGAACTTGACAGAAAATCAAATGTTTAGACAATTCTCCCCTTAACAAAAGCTGAATATTAGCAGGACATCACTATAATCACTACTAAATAAATTAGAAAAAGAAGTAAAAGATCACTTCACTAGAAGAAAGCAAGTTGTCCCTTCTCCATGGAGAGTATCCTAAGCACTGCTTACCTTACCTTCCCTGCTAAACATTTATACATAAAGAATCTTTATATTAGATGTTTATTATTTGCTGTCTTTATTCGTAATGATGCTAACTTCATTGTAAAAAATAAACTCAAATGGTAAATAATCTCTTGTTCATTAAAACTGAAAAGCCCTCTAAATAGAAAGATCTGAAGGCATCTTAATAGTCAAGCTTTAGTTTCAACAGTTCATAACCCTAGTTTTAAGTGATCTTCAAATGAATTTTGCTAACAGTCCACGTATAAATTATCTCCTGACATATTACAGTGCTAAAGTGTATTTACAGAAAGGATTCTATCCTGCCTTTTTTACTGTTTTTTTATTTTATTTTATTAACAACTATTGGCTTATTTTTAATCACAGAATTAATTCAGCATTATTATGGGACCAAATGATGTAGTATATTTGATGAGAAAACGCAAGTACCAAATTCTTACTGCAGCACTCAAGAATATCCCTTCTCCCACCTGAACCTACTCAACAAATGTCAGCTAAAAGTTTCATTCAGAAACCCTGTACATTAACAACCATCCAGTAAACCTATTAAATTAAGAAAAGACAATTACACATGTACATCTTCATACATGTTCGCAAAATACAAGCATCCATTAAAACACCTATATTTTCAGGCAGATGGGACTTTTGCATTCCTTTCCACCCCGCTATCTGAAATGTCAGTTTGCAGTCTAAAAAACATGCTGTACAAAGCTCAGTTCAAAGGGAAGCAACTGACTAACACAGATACTCTACCATCTTTTGAAGACTCTGTAGACTTTGCCACGGCAATCATCTTTGTGGATGGAGTTTGATCATGACAAACTTGATGCAAGAAGTTTATAGATTTTCCTATTAGAAGGACCTGAACACAAAAGGAATTTATTGTTAAATTTGGCCTCTACTTTATTCATGGAAATCTAAACAGCAGCACACAGCCAACAAATTACCAGAAGACTAACTTCTGAATTCATACCTTTTTTGACTGCTCCATTGTAATGAAAGAAGGGATCATTGATTTCCTCAAAGTGTATTTGTCATGCCACAATCGATCAGTCTTAACTGTAGGATCTGAAGCTACAAAAAACTGTTGATTGAAAATAATATGAAAAACTGGCTTCATTTTTTGTATTCAGAAAACTGTAAAAATATTTCAGAGTTGTTCTTCTAGCTAAAAAAGGGAAAAAAATGCTCATAGATAACATGCAGAATCGTCCAGGCATCTGATATGTAAATTATATGTTGACCATCATGAACTCTGAAGAAAAAAGTTGTAAAACATCCATTTCCAGCAATTAATTATACAGTTCAGAATATAAGTCTAATATGGACTTATTTTACTGGTTCTATTTTTACGCAAGTCTCCTATTTTAACAGATGTAGATTTGGAGGGGAAAGAAAGAAACTAAAACAATCAAAAAACCACCGAATCCAAGAAGCCCTGCAAAGGAACTGGTGGTCAAATGCTAACATCACTCAGCTTTACATGGGAAAATACTTTCATTTGTAAGAAATGGAAACCTCATGATTAGCTTTGTTAAAATGACTTGTGGATAGATTTTGTCCTCGTATTGTCAAACAAGATACCCATTTTCTGCACAAGAACTACCTTCACTATATGCTTCCAATATCTCCACTACCTCTTAGTTTCTCCATGAATGTCTTGGTTCAAAAATTGTCTATAATATGAAAATTGTAGCTTCCAGTATACCAAGTCCAACAGTGATTTTCAGTATTGGTAACACTCTTAAAGTGCACATGTAAATTTTAAAACAAAGCTAAAAAATTATTGAAAAACCAAAATAGACAATACCTCACACGTCTGAGGCTAGGCTGAAAATAAAAGACTATTTTGCACTGCTAACCACAAAGGTTCACAGACATTTCACTCAAGCCTCCTAATGCTGACCTTAAAGATCAGCTGTGGGTGTTATCTGTAATCATTTTAGTTTTGAAACAAGTGAATGGTTTCAGAAATCAGAAAGCATATTTCACCCTGACGAAAAGTCACGTCTCAGAAGTGCTCAAGTAATTTTAAAAAGAATATTGTTTTTTTTACTGACAGAAAAAAAAACCTGGAAGGTAAAAGGAAGGTAAAAGGAAGAAAAGGGAGAGCTGCAAGAACTTGCTGTTACAGAAATCAGAACAAATAACTCTGTATAGTTTCTAAAGAAACTCTGGAACCATAAATCTCTTCTACCCACTATGACAAACTGAAGTTATTTATGAAGCTGAGGGTAACAGTAAGCAATCCATAGAACAGTATATTCTGAACTTTATTCCAAATACAGGGCTTGCATTCAGAACAGTTGCAAAGATCTCTGCATACATTTCTATTGTTGCAATAAGATAGAGGTAACTTCAGGTGTCTTTTCAGAAGCCAGCATCTATTGTTAATCTACCATTCTGCCTCTACTAAACAGACCCAGGACTTGGTTCACTGAAGACAATGTACGGGGAATCACTGCAGCCTCCAGACATCGCACTGACTGAATGAACAAAAAGAGTCACCTTTCCTGTTGTTATTATGTACATTATTTACTTATATGTTATGTCTTCATCATGATCTGCTTTTCAAATTCTCCTCCAAGCTTCCCAGAGATTTTACTCCCACAAAGCAAACAAACAAGAGATAGATAAAACGTGTACTGTATGACATGCATTACCTCATGGTATGTATCCTCCAACTCTCCATCATAAATCCACCGATAAAGGAAATTCAGTACAGGATGGGATACTAGGCCAAGAATGTGCTGAACCAGTGACCTCATGTAGGGATCTCCTGTTTTAGTATAGGCATGAACTGCTGAGGCGAGTTCACCCCCTTTTCTCCCTGTAAGATCATAAGGGAAAGCAACAAAAATACATGAAGGAAAAACATATACAGCACACTTAAATTCAGTAGCCGTTGATTTTAACTGGTTCTATGTTACTCACAGCATGCTGACCAGTATGCTAAATGATAAGAAAATAATCTTTTTTAATGCTGACAAGGAATTCCTAGGTCTTAAGGTATGAATCAGGAATCTCACTGCAGTATTAAGCACAGTTTTCTGACACTGTATTCCGACTCTTCATGGCAGTTTGGAGGAAGACAAGTTTCAAGGCTTCAATTCACACACAAATTCTTGACTTTACGTTTCTTTTCTTCCTCACCAGCTGCACCAGAAGAGTGTTAAAGGAGCCTTAGTACATTTTCCTTCTCTCCTGTCCTTGATGGCCTCTCAGATGTTGTGTGTATACATATACACATTGAGACTTTTCCTGGTTCTTGGTGATAGTTCCCTGCATAGCTGCTTTGGGTGAGATCTCCTGTCTTCCCACAATTCTTAAATAAGAGATTGCAAAAGAAAGATAATTCAAAACCACTGATCCAGTACTTGTTTTACTGTTATACTGCACAGCTTGAAAGTTTCATATGGTATAGGCTGTAGCATCAAAATTTGTCATGACAGCCTTAAAAATAAAGTCCTTTTCTTTCCATAAAATTGTTACCAATTCCAACAATCAACTTAAACCAGATGTTATAAGCTCTTCCTGTTCAAGAAACCCTTCTCAAAGGGCCACAATATCCACTATTTTTCAAAGACAGCAAAGCTGAAGACTTGATCAAGGAGGAGTATAACCAACAGGCTGGTTGCTGGACAAAGTATTTTTAAAATTCCAAAACCACTCCTCAGCTCTTTCTTGGGGATTTCCAACACAGTCACACACTATTTGCACATTTGTAAAGTTTCAGTGCTGCATATGATTCTGTAGACAAGTTGCAAATCACTTCTACATGACATCATATAGAGAGGAATAGGGTATTACTCATATACAGTCATGAGACCAAGCCAAAAACCTCATGTTGTTTTAGTGGGAGTTTTCCAGTGTAGCATTATTTGTTAAGATGACTAAAATTGATTAACTGAAAACTGCAAAGTGTGTGCTTGAAATTTGAAGCATTTATCAAATACATTCAGACTTAAAAAAAAATAATCCAAAAAGTCTTATAACTTGTTACATTTTTGCTTAAACAAAAAGGAAGAGAATCCTGTGGATTAGCTACCCAAAATTTCTAAAACAGTAATATTACTGAGATCCACTTCTGACATGCACAACCACTCAGCATTCTCCATGAACATTAAATGAATGTTAAACAGACCTTGACAGTGATCAACAAGCGCTGCAAGGGTCTTTAACCTTATTTTAGGATCATACGTCCAGACTAGAAGACGGCGAAGTGTTAAACTGCTCTCAAGTCCCAAATTCACTCCCTGATCATCTTCCAATTGCAACTGATAAAATGAGAAACAGAAAGACATATCAAAGAATCAAAATAGCAAAAATTAAGCAGAACTGCTGTTTCATAGTTTTTGCTCTGAAGAATTTTTTTACTAATACATTTGAAATACACAATATTATATGCTCTTGCACAGAATCATTGGGTCAAAACCCAGAATTCACTGAAGTAGAAATATACAATCAGGTGCTAGAAAAAGAACAGAGACAAGCAGAAGTGTAACACGGAAGACAGAGCACAAAGGGCAACAAAACTGAATAAAGAAAGGTGATAGATAAATAGTCACAAAAAGAGCAAAAGGCAATTAAACTTAAGACTAATGTCACCCACATTAAGCTCAGCCTCAAAGCCAGTCAAATTCTTACACTTCTGGATGTCCCCCCTTCGGGACGGGTTGTTCTGTTGTTTTATACTCATCTTGGGAAAAGATGGAAACTGGCAATAACAACAAAGAGATATGAGGAAGAACTGCTCTTTGTCTTTACAGAAGACATTATAAACTTCCATCCTTACCATCTAAGATTTAAAAGAGGCCGATAATTTGAAAACAGGCCATACAGAAAAGGCCTGAAAAGCTTAAGGAATGGTACACAGTACCTCCAACAACTATTTTAGATGCGGAAACTTGTTTGGGGAAAGCTCGTAAGATGTAATATAAAGACACAAAGACAACACAGAACCTTTTGATGAGATTCTTGTTATTTACCACTATGCCTTAACTGGTAACTACAGGCAGTCTTCTCAACACAAAAATACAGCATGCACTCAATTCCAAGATATAATTTTCTCCGTGTTTTCAAGCAACTGAAATGTGGAGTTTCAGAAAGAAAGTGACTTTCAAAAAGTAGATTTTTTGCCATAACCTTTTATTTTAAAATTGACAAGCCACCAAGCTCTCATCTGGGATAATCTGGCACAAGACTTGAGAATTCTAACTTCTTTTTTAGTAACTTCTGCTCCTTCAATTATGAACATAGAAATGCCATCCTCCGCCAGAACCATGGTTAGATGAACTACTACTTTATCTCAAATAATGACAAACGGAGGTTCTGTATAACAAGAGTGTGCAAAGCTGACACCTCTCTGCAGTTTGTCCCTCCTCGGGCCCAGTTACAGCATTCAGGATGTCAGAGGATGCTCAGCCCTTCCAGTAGCAGTTTATAGGCCTGTCTTTCTATAATCCCCTTTTCAATCTCTTGATACTGTGTCTTGCATGGGACATTTCACTCTGCCTGATCTTATCAACAACATAAACTAAAAACAGTGTCAGCTCCTATCTTTGGTGCACATTACTTCTCCATCCTGCAACATGAAATTGTGCTTCCCAGCCACAAGTCACAAGACAGTCTTATTTCTGCTGTCAGGTCTCCTTCCCAGGTCCCATGGAGACTTCTTGATCCCCAGGTGTTGAGGGACATCCCCAGAAACTCTACTAGTACAGCAAAACTTCACATTACAGACACTGTATTGACTAGTCCACACCAAAATGCATTAATCAGTGTGCTCAGTACACTTAACAACCTTAGCACTGGAGATGAATATGGCAAGGAACATGAAGAGCAACAAGAAAAGCAGTAAAAGTGGAAAAGGAAGAGGTGCTGAACACCTTCAATGCTTTGTTTTTTGATAAGATTGGCCCCAGATGCCAGATGTCACCTCAGATCAGAGGAACAAGTCTGGAACAAGGGAGACTTCTTCTGAATGAAGAAAGACCAAGTTAATGAACATTAAAAAAACTGGATGTACTTAAATCTACAAGACCTGAGGGGATGCACCCACAAGTGCTGAGGGACCTGGCCAATGTCACTGCAAGGCCACTCTTGATTGTTTTTGCAGCACCACAGTGATCCTAAGAGGTTGCTGATGACCAGGAGAAAGCAAATGTCACTCCCCCCTTCAGTATGGAGGAACTGTAGAACCACAAATCAGTGAGACTCATCTCATTCCCTGGGATGCTGACTAAGCAACTAATCCTGTAAAGCATTTCCAAACACACAGAAGACAAAAACACTCCTCAGGAAGAAGAGCTTAGGAAAAGGAAGAATATTTGTGGTGATGGAGTTTGTCTCCCCAAGCAAGCATTCAGCAAATGACTGCACATCTGCCTGCTGATGGGAAGTCATGAATGAATTCCTTACTTTGCTTTGCTTGCACACACAGCTTTTGCTTTCCCTATTAAACCATGACTAACTTGACTGACTTGACGTTTTGCCTTCCTTCTGTCTTCTCCCTACTCCCCAAGAGAAAGGGGTGAGTGAGAAGCTGGGTGGGTGTTTGGCTGCTGGCCAGTGCTGACCCACCACAAAGGAAAATGCAGTTTGAAAATAGGCAATGCCAGAAGTTTCCTTTCATTCTTCCCTCCCACCAGCCTCAACTCTTCTCTTGAAAGGTTTACTGGAAGCGGAGAGGTGAAAGAAACTGCATTTCAAAGAAGATGTAATTATCTTAATAGTCAAAAAGTTTCAGAAGTTAGAAGAAATCAAAGCTCCAGCAAACTAAGAGAGCACACATATTTTGGTCAGAGGAGGATACAGCTACAAAAAGAGTAACTGAGTAGTAGCTAGAAAAAAGAAGCAAAAAGTATGTATGACGGGCAATACGAAAGGAATGTTAAAGAACAGCAAGGTCAGTCAAAACTAACAGGTGCTTTAAAAATATTTATCGAAGCTAAGACTTTTTAAAGTCTGTAAGTAATTTTAGCTTAACTTTAGGTCCATTCTCACAAAAAATTTTGCTCAGTTACAAATAATGAACTCCTTAAAAATTCCCATATTAAAAATATATATAATTTTTAGAGATAGCCCATAGTGGACAAACTGCAAGATTGTCATCCCTGAATAGGTCTATACATCACTGAAAAATAATAAAACACTGAGACAACTTATTCTCTCAATACAATGGAAGGGACAAAGAAAACAAACAATGTGCCCCACACAGAACAAAATGTTGTAACCATTGTTACTAGCTGCTGAACCATGCAGTGCTTGAAGTACAGAAAGATATTTTCTCTCTCTCTTCACAGATGTGTCATGTTGTTTGGTATTTGAATGATAAAGATACTGCTCAAGATATAACTGATAAAAAAGATGCAAAAAAATGGGGACAGAGCCATAGAAATGCACATTCTATTTCTTGATTATGTAATACATCAAGTAACTGAATTCCTAAGGGAAACAATATTCACTGATACCTTCATTCAAGAGTAAGAAATGTGATGTTGTGTTCACTGTCAATAGAAACTGTTGTATGTTCTTCCTTTTCTGACAGGGTACCTAGGGATGTTCAGATAATGTAAAGCAAAATAACAAAGTTAAATAAGAACTACTTAACTCACCTGAGAATGTAAAACAGATAGCAGTCTGTAGTATTCTTTAAGTTCCTGATGTAAGGCTGCGCAAAAACTCTGTATGAAGAGAAAAAAGAGGAAAAAAAGAAAGGAAAAAATCAGGAAAAATCTTTCTGGTTTCATCTAGAACAGCTTTCATCCAATCACTATCCCATGAAGATAGTTAGAAATTTCCTAAAAGGAATCAAGCTACAAATTTCAGCACAAAAGCAAACTCTTAGAAAATGGGTCAGTATATAAGTGCTTCCATAAGAGATGCACAGACCTTTTCCAAGAATAAGTACACATTGTCAAGTGACTTTCTGTTTCCTTCTGTCTTAATTCTATCAACTACAAAAAGAATTACTCTTAGACTCGAAATTTCAATAAACACACAGTAATTACCACAAGGATGTGCAAATCATAACATGACCCAGAAGCAGTTTTCTTTAATAATGAAGTAAAATACAGTATGTAGTAAAGTAAGAGTTTCAATTTCAGATGGCCTCTAATAACCAAACATGGAAGTCAGGCAACCATCTTTGTATTTACAGACTAAATGATAAGAACAAGAAAACACAATACTCATAAAAGAGTACTCTTAGTGAGTGAGGCTGGATCAAATACTCTACATTTTTGACCTGTTATGAGCTGGCCAAGTACAAGATTCTTCACTTGACATGAGAAAAATTAATACCTAAGCATATTCTAAAAAATCTGTTAAATGTACATAAGTTAATAGGTCTGAACTAAAGCAAAAATTCTTCTTTGTAAAACAATTCACAGCTACTTTGGGCTGTTTAAAAATAAATAAATAAAGGTATATTTTAAAACCAGTTACTGAAAAAATACTAGATTAGTAGCATTGTTTTCCACAGTTTGAAGTTCTGACAGTTTGTTTCATTTTTGTAATGCTGTGAACTTAATATACAGACTAAAAACAAATCCTAAAACCAGGATTTAAAATATCACTCAGTAATTTTGAACTGAGTTGAAAAATTTGAGGTTTTTTCGACTGTTTTTTTGAGGAGTACTTCCCTGTACACACAGATTCTTCAGAACTGATTGCTTAACCAATCATGAGCTAATGATTTTGCTATCTATGTTAATGGATTATTTTTTAATAGGAAATTCTCCAGGACTTTCCCTGCAGACCATTTTAAAATCATCACAATCAAAGCAATTTGGAAAAAATATGGAAAACCTCACAGAAAGAATGCAAGAGCTTAAAGTACAACATTTATTGAGTTTAAAGTAAAATATTCATATTTATTATTATGCATGTACAAGGAAGAAATGACTATTACATGCACAAGGAGAAAATAAATCTTTCTTGCTAAGATGCCTACCTGTTAGGAGGCTATGAAGTCTAGAAAAAGAAAAAAAATCAACCTTGCCATTGTATCCTTTATAAAGAAAAGTGGATTCCTTTCTCCAACTCAACATTATAAATTAGAAAATTTGAAATGCACAGAAGGGCAAAAAAACCCACAAAACAATCCTTGCATTGAACTCCACTTTCCTCACTTTTCATTTCTTCTCACTTGCTTCTTCAGTACATTTTTTGATGTATTAAAGTAGCACTTGCCAAGATAGAGGGCAGAGTAGAGCCTGCAAGAAAACATTCAAAGGCACTACACATCTACTCAAAAAGTAAGCCAGTAATCACTGACTTTAGTAGTCAAAAGGAATTAGGATCTAACTGGCCATCAACTTTTCCGAGAAACTTAACAAGTTGAAATCTACATGGAGGGACAATTCCTGCATTACAAACTACAGATCTTTTACCCAAACTGTGACAGAATACTGGACATTATCCTAGTATTCAGATTTGGTTTACAGCAAAAGAGAATTCAGGAAGGAAACAGAATGCTCACTCGAGGGAAAAAATCCTCTAAAATGCCCACTACCTCAACTGGATCTAAATGGGCAAAAATGTCAAAATGTAAGGCAACTTGAAGTTCACTGATGATTATTAGTTGTTTCTTTCTGAGGACAAAGTAAACCTCAGATACTAAGCAGCAAAGTGCAGTATTTCTATGTCTAATAATGTTCAATACTTGACATTCTTCACAGTAAAAATTGTCACCAAAATTATAATAAAAAAGGTGACACACATCTTATCCTACCTGTAGTTTGAACAGCATTCTTTTAAAACATTGAGAGAAAGGTACTTTAAAATGCAACTTCTGCTAAATTCTTAATGCAGTCCACAGCACCTGAAATTTTGAACTATCAAAGCCATGAAGACCAACAGTATTAGGTTTTTTTTCCCCAGATACTGACATCAGGAGTAGAATTATGTTTATATTTGTACACTTAGGTCTTAGAATTTATTAAGTGCTTGCCACAAGCAAAATCAACAGCATTAGACTGCACAGCCTTCTGCATTGGATCCAAAACCTTCATATGGTAGTTAAGATATTGCACATTTTAATTCATTGAAGAATTACAGTTCTCCCATTGCTGTAAAATAGGAGATTAGCTGGAGAATAGTAAAAATTAGCATAAGCAGGAAGCTACTAGATTTAGAATAGGAAACTTCACCCAGACATAAGGGAGGCAGTCTGAAGAAAACCCATAAACAGTAGCACTACCATATAAAACATGGAAATCAGCATTGGATCACCAGAAGAGTAATGGTTTATATGTAACTAAAAAGTTTACTTAGAATAAGAGACAGAAGGGAACAGAATAAAACATTATAAAAGTAGGAAGCACTACAGTGTCTCTACTGACCTCTTAAGAAAAATAAGATTGAAGGGAGAAGCACTTCAATTTCTTGGCAGATTAGGTAGAATGTTATGGCTAGAGGCAAGGATAACATTTCTGTCGACTCAGAAGGGATAATAATCCAGTTTTACAGAGGGAGCAAGTGAGAGGAAACGGGGATGCCTTAGCAGTAAATGTGGTTTTGGGTATTACAGCAGCTGTGAAGTTACAGTAGACTACAAATCATGATGATGAAACCTATAAAAACAAAAATTAATATTCTTTTGATGTTGTATTCAAAAGAAAGTGCAGAAGATAATGGGGTATTTGCATTTTATGTAAGTTGGTGCAGTATTAACACATGAACATAAACATTAGCTAGTAAGTGTCTCTCTTGTAGAGGTCACTAACAACCAAATCGTTGATCAATTAGCTTGGGGATGCCATCACTGCTTTTAAGCAATGTTTTTATTTATTAACATGCATGAGCACTTAAATAAAAAGAATTTTTTAAAAAGAAAAGGATAGCAAGAAGAGGATTCTATACATGAGACTTTCTAGCAACAAATGATGGAGGCAACTCCCTCTCACAACCAACAAGAGTAAATGGCTTTCTTTCCCTTCCCTTCAAATTATGACCCATACCAAAAGAGGCAGTCCACAAAAGATGTAAATCAAAGGATGAGTGATCCAGGCTCCAAAGATTATGCACAATTTCCAGTACTGCACTTTACTCATCATTTTCTAAGGGAAACAGGACCAAAACATTGTAGAAAAATAATTTTTTCTAGCTGACCTACCTGTCCCACAAGTCCAAATGCACGATCCAAACTCCTCTGGTCTGTGTATTTTCTTATTTTATTATGTAGCCATCCCAACTCTGCAAGTCTACTCGTAGTATCTCTGAGAGATTTGGACAAGCTTACCTACAAAGTTAACAGAAACAATAAATTGAAATTAAGTCAAATCTACCAAACCAATGCTTATTCCTTCATAAAAGCCTCCCTTTCTCATAGAACAAGCCAGTGCAGGAAAAAATCACCTCAAGTTCTACTCCAGAAATAGTGCCAAAAAAGTAGGCAACCATGTAATTAGCATTATGTTTATACACATAAGCACTGAAAAGACAGCAACAACAAACTACTGTCAATGCTGTGATCTTCCCTTTTGGAAATCTTCACCTAACAGTATTCATACACTCTTTTCACTATTACAGCAGTAACAAAAAGGTCTACAGATAAGAGGAAGAAATCTGAAATTTAATAATGTAGAATCAGACTTCATCTTAATAATCAGCAAGATAATCATCAAGACTGAAAATATTAGAGCTATAGGAGGCAATGTTCAAAAGTAATGAAGAAACCTAGAGAAATGAATTAGTTACTACTACAGGTGAAAGAAACCTTTAATGGCAGATAAACAACACAATGCCAAACTGGATATCAGGAACCAAAACCTACAGAACTCAAATTCCAAGTTTGGGTTTGATTCACTAGCAATATAGTTTTATAAGCTACTTAATCACATGCTCCTCTGAGCTCTGCTGGAGTGTTTTTATTTCTTCTTTTTACTTCACCCTGAAAGTCCCAGCACTCTATTTAGTAACTACTATCACAGTTTTAACCTGAAAAAAAATACAGCATTGCCCAAAAACACCACCATCAGGTTTTCAAAATTCTACTGGGCAAAGAAAAACAGTCTAACTAATACATTAGGCCAAGAGGCAGAGACTGACTTTTGCCCACAGCAATTGGGCATGATCCATTTCTACCAGCAATTTTAACTCGAAGAGCCATCTGGAACAGCCCCAGTAATTTGTTTTAAGATCAGAGTTCAGTCCCTGTCCCTCTTCATTAGCTATAAAAGCAAAGCTTTAACTTCTGGAACAACTTCTATAGGATAAATTTGAGCCCAAAGAGGCATGACTGGACACTAAACCTCTGCCTGCAGCTGAAACTGAAGAGATGACATAACAACTATTTAGAATTCTGTATCTTCAGAGTGCTTGGCAAGCAGTAAGTACAATGCACATCCGCTGGAATCAAATGAAGAATAAGCAAAATTAGCTTAGTGTTACTAAATTTCATCTCCCAGATCAAATCAGAAGTTGCTAGCTTATACAGTGCTGAATGTCACCAACAGACTTAATATTAATGTTGACACGAGAAAACATTCTGACAGGAATAACAGCTAGGAAAGTGTGCTTCTTTCTGGAAAAAAAAACAGACTGTGCACAATGACACTTTCTTTGTGCAGCTGAAGGAAAAATATGTGTTTTGCCTACTTTTTACCCAATATGCAGTAAATACAGGTAGAGAAGGTACAATTTTGGCCCTCCTTGTTCATCAAAAATAGCTGCAGCTCTAGTCAGTCAAATAATCTCATCTTCACTGGGTCCAGTAGCTCAGGGCAAGTGCCATCAGACATGAAAGACAACTGGCTTCACAAAAATAGCTGGAGATATGAAGTTCTCAGGAAAAAGCATACAGACCACAGCCCATGTTAATAATCAAAATCACTGTATTAACAGAAGTTCAGACTAAACTAGTTTTTCACCTATTTGACATGAAAACTACAGAAGAAAACTAACGGAATCTACAGTGCAATTTTGCAGTCACAGATTAAGTTTCCTCCACCCAGAAAAATCTATCATGCTACCTTTCTTTTGCCATATGCAAGCTAACCTATAAATATATATGGAACATAATTAACTTAGTGCAGATGTTAAGGAATTACAAACTGAGCAGCATCTACAGGTGCAGAAGATGACATCCTTAAATACCTGTTTATTAACAAGATTTAACAAGATTTTTATTTTTCACTTTTCCATCCACTAAGCAGCTCTACTTGCCACTGTGAATTCATTTGACATACAAATCACTATACAGTACCTTTCCCTCCACTTTATAGCAATTTTCAGAATTGCACATTTTGATGTTTTTGCCATCTATTCCCTGGAAGACATACAAAACATCTCTTACAAGGTTTGCTTCAGTTATTTCAACAGAGCCTAAAAAGAAAAGGGAAAAAAAAAGACAACCAGTATTTAGATTTGCTGGGACAATTAGTTTTGATCATAACTTCAAAAAGCTATTTAGAAGCCTCGTAAAAAAAAAGAGAACAAAAAGACTGTGTTTATACCGTGTAAAGAAATGTTTTAAGTCCTCTTAACAACCTGACAGGAGAGCAAAGAATCTCCTTTACCTGCTTCTACTGATACCTGAAATTCTCTCATGTGCTTGTATCACACAGGGCATGTCATAGTCTATCCAATACCTCAGACAGTTCTTAAACTTGCTATATTTTGATTCAATCACTAGAGTAAGCTATGAAACAAGCATCATAATAACCTTTCTTGGAATGTTGAATGGGACTTACAAAGCAATCTCTTCAACATGCAGCTTGGAAAACAACAGTTAATTCTGAAGGAAGAGCTGCTTGTTCAAAACTGGCTTTCAATCACATAATGCCACTGCCGAATGAAAAGATGGAATGAAACCAGACTGACAGCTGCTCAACAACTATGGTGCTGTCAAACAGAAAAGTGTAAATACTGTTTCTAAAGACAATATAATTTCATTTAGTAAACCTCTTGCTATTGCAGCATATGGTTTGGTCCAGGCTCATATCTCTAGGTAGATATTAGTTTATGTTTGGGATTTAGGACATTTATTGATTTAAAAGAAACAGAAGAATGAAAAAGGTGCTGTGCAGGTCTCTGCAACTATGAGTGGAACAGCACCATCTGCTTTTGTAACCTCATTGAAGACACAAAGAACAAAGCAATTTTCAACAATTACTATCCAGAAACTGAGTTCTATTCATTAAGCTCACTTTCTTGCTTTTTAAAACTGGAGCATCTTCTGATCAACAGAAGAGTGATCATCACTCACCAACCACAGTCACTTGATTCTGACAAACACTGCAATGAAATCAGTTTTTTAAGAGGACCAGAATATATTATCAAACCAATCACTGCAAAAAGAAAGAGAGATTGTGGCCAAAGTCTTGTGTATTTGCCTCTACCATTCTATCAAATACATTCTAGCAAAACATTCCTCTAAAAATTCAGCATGTTATAAAGCTATTTCAAGACCATTTGAAAATAAAGGAGGACACAAATAACAAATGTGAAAAGTCATCTTTAACCAGTGCATCTTTGCTCACCACTTGTATCTCCTTCTCGCCTTGACCTTGGCACACCACGGGAGACAGCATTTGAGAAGCCCTTTGAGGTAGCGCTTTGTAAAGAAGGCTGGCTTGCAGTTAGAGTCCATGCCAGACGTGACCCTAATTGCTGACGGAGGCAATCTCCAACGCCTGGAGCTTGATAGGATTGTCTAAAAAAGCAAAAGGAATAAATAACTTTAAAGCCTTGGGTTCTATACCCATCATCTCATTTGGGGTTTGCAAATTTTCAAATATGACACGAGCATGAGTTTGGATTTTGTGGATGTTTTGTTTGTGGGGGATTTTTAAAAAGATAACCTTAAAAAAAGATGTAGGACATACAAGCTACTTATTGCTCCCTATAAGCTTACACTTCTAAAAATAACATAGAAAAGAAAGGAGGTAGGGCTTTGACAAATATGATTCATGAAAAGACTGACTTTGTTCACATTGAAGCATGTCATGTAGATACGCTGAAATAGATTAAAAGTGAAGTCAACTCTGATAACAACAAAGTCAAAATAAGTAATAAACACTTAAGTTTTTTGCTTGCTTAGCACTGTAGTTACATGTCAAAGAACTAAAAGATAATAGAGAAAAGAGGAGAAAGCTCAATTTTTCTGCTACCCTGTTTAGTATCTGAAGATGTGATCAAGGAAGGAGCAACCTGGCCAAACTCTAATTTCCCTCCTTCTCAAACTTGTCAATTCTTCTCACAAAAATAGCCTTAAATATGAAAAAAATTCTAAGACTGGAATTTAATTTTCTGTATCATGATACTGAAAAATAAAGATGAAAATACTTGCAAGGGGTTTTTGCTGCTGACTATTTCTCCGTCCTCCTCCAGCTGAACAAAAACATTTGGAAATATACAAGTATTTAAAAAAAAAATTAATTTCACAAAGCTGTGAAAGCACAGTTACAGAAGATATGGAACAAGTGTCCATATAAAAAAAGTTGAGTAATGCCTCTCGTCTCTCAACATAACTCATGGGATGGCCACACATTGTGCTTATATGACTGTAGCTGATAAGAACACAGACAACAAGGCAGAGCAACTCTATTTTGTTCAGCATTGTAACACCTCAACAAACTACAGTAAAACTGAATTTAAGCTGTTGCCCTTCAAGAAGAATGTACTCCATAAGTCAAGGGAAACATATGCAAAGGCAAGCTGAGATGGAATGAAGCTCACAGAAAGATCTAATTTGGGTTCCCAGCTTAGACTACAGGACTAAAGAGGTGGAATTACTATAAAATGAAACAGTCTGAACAAGTCAGATCAAGAATATTTCAGGAACAAGGTGGTATTTTTAAGCAAGCAGATATAAGAAATAACCTCACTGACATACCTTTCCATACTGTATCAGGATTATATAATGGTTAAGGTTGAAAGGGACCTCTCAAGGTCATCTCTTTCCAACCCTCCTGCTTAAAGTAGGGTCAAATAGAGAAGGTTCTGTGGTGCATTGTCCAGTTATGTTTTCCTTATTTTCAAGCATGGAGACAATACAGCCTCACTGGGCAACACTTTTTAGTATTTTACAATGTCCTCACTGTCCCCAAACACACATCCCACTGTTTTCCCTAAATGGGGGTTCTTCACTCAGTGTGCAAAAACCAACCAACATACCAAGTCGAGATATTTATCTTTAATTCAGTTCCCCAGAACTGGGTGCTGGAGATTTAATGCCATACATTTCTAACAGTCCAATATTTTCTGTAATAAGAAAGCCAACTGCACCTTTGGCTACATCAAAAGAAACATAGCCAGCAGGTTGAGGGAAGCGATTCTGCCCCTCTCCTTCACTCTCATGAAACCCCATCTGGAGTAGTGTGCCCAGTTTCAGAGTCCTCAGTACAGGAAGAACATGAAGCTGTTGGTACAGGGCCAGATGAGGGCCACAAATATTATCAGTGGGCTAGAGATTCTCTCCTATGAAAATAGGATAAGAGAACTGGGATTGTTCAGCTTTTTGCTGAGGAGGTTTGTGGAAGCCCTTATAGTATTCCTCCAGAATCTAAATAGGAAATACAGGAAGGGCAGTAAGAGACCGTGTATAGTGATAGGATGAGTGGTAATGGTTTTAAGCAGTAAGAGGGGAGATTTAGATTAGATCTGAAGAAATTCTGTACTGTAAGGGTGGTGAGACACTGGAACACATTGTCAGAAAAGTTGTGAATGCCCCATCCCTGGTGGTGTTCAAGGCCAGACTGGATGGGCCTTTGAGTTACAGGGTTTAGTGGGAGGTATCCCTGCCCAGGACAGGGTAGTTGGACCTAGATGATCTTTACAGTGATGAACTATGGTTCCTTTGCCATCCCTCATCACACATGTGCATTCAAGCTAACAGTCTAAACATCTTTTGAGATCTCCTTTATTAGCACACTCATTTACTCAGATGCCTCTCAGAAATACTATTATGTAGACTCCTTTCCAAAGAATACATATCTTGTCATGCTATATTTAGATCAGAGATGAGGAGGGTACTCCCTCCCTGAGCCTTGATTGTCTACAGCAAGCTCTTGGAATGGTAATCTTTCAACAGCTCAATTCATTGATCTAATTTTTGGTTGATTGTTTCAATATGTAGCACAGGTGGATACAGCTGAACAGTCTTAGGCCCCCCATCCTCTCTTCACAAATCAAAAGCTTTAACTTGTTAATTAGTTTCTGTTACTCCTTCTTTCTTCAGACTCTTTAGCGTGCTCGTGTCTTATTTATTTTTTTGTCCTGTAACTGGACCCAGCATTTCAGATGTGTTCTCACCAGTACTATCCAGAGAGGAAGGTTTATCTCCCCCAGGCTCCAGGTGATGCTCTACCTAATGCAGCCTGGGAGGCTGTTGGCCTTCTTTACCACACACTGCACACTCATGTTAAAGTTGGTGCCTATCAGGAACTCCAGACTCATTTCTGCAAAGCTGCTCTGCAGCCAGTCAGTCCTCTGTATGCACATTTATACCCTGCTCCAGCACCTGGCTGAACTTCATGAGGTTCCTGTCAGCACATTTCTGAAATCTGTTAAGGTCCTTCTGAATGGCAGCTGAATCAACTGCTTTATGAACCACTCTTGATGATTTTGTATCACCTGCGAAATTGCTGAAGGTGCACTCTGCCCTGTAAGGTGAAATGAATATGTATAGGACTCAACTCCTGAATTACACAATTAGTGACCAGACTTTGTGTCACTGATAATAATTCTTTTAGTCTAGCAGGTCAATCAGCTTTCAGTCTACCTTCCCTAGTACATATTTTATTAAGTTTGCCAATAAGGATGTTGCAGGTAGACAGTATATTACAAAAGTTGAAATAAACTACATTCACTGCCCTAACTCATCCATCAAGTCAGTCATCTCTGTAAAATAGGTCAAGCACATCTTCCCTTTCTTAAGTCTACGCTAACTACTTCTAGTGCACTTCTTGTCCTTGAAGTGCCTGGAAATGCTTTCCATGATTAGGTGTTCCTCCATCACCTTTGCAGGTGTTGAAATGAGGTTAACCAGCCTGTAGTTCCCTGGATTCTTCTTTGTGAATAAAGTAGCAGCACTTGATTTCTTCCAGTCCTCAGGAACCTCCTCCACTTGCCATGGTTCAAACACTACCAAGAATGGCCTCACAATTACATTGGCCAGCTCCCTCAGCACTTGGGGATGCATCCCATCAGGTCGCATGGGCCCCAGTCATTCTCTGTCAGTGGTAAATTAGGAGTGATGAAGATTTTCCCCAAGGGTCTCGGGGTCCTGAGCTGGTTGTAAAGCACTGAAAGTACCTTGATCTGTCACTGAAGGCCCCCGTCCCTTGAGCAGCAAGCATGTGTATTCCCTAGCCTTCCTTTACAGCTTAGGTACTTGAGAAATCTTTCATGTTGTCCTTCATGTCCTTTGACAGAATCAACCCTAGGTGAGTTTGGGCTTTCCCTGGACCCTGGATACCCCTCTATCTTTTCCCGCTTCCATCCTAAGTACACATTTTATGTCTGAATTTTGTCAGGAGCAACCTGGCTGAACTTGCAGTCCACCTTGAAGGCTGACCTGTTTTTGAGCTTGAAGAAAGTGACCCTTGAGAATGAACTACCCCCCAGGACCAGCAATTAGACTAGTCTGTCACTAAAGGCCCCTTTAAACTGAACTATCTTATTATCTCCTGAATTCTTCTTTTCTCCAGGAAGCATCTCATGGGATTCCTCCACACAGATACCTAGAGAAGCCCAAGTCTCCTGCCCTGAAGACCAGACATAAGAACCTGCTTTTTGCCCTGCTTCCTCCTTTCAGAACCCTGAACTGCACTATCTCATGATTGACATAGCTAAGGCTGCTCCCAGCCTTTGGCTTCCTAAATAATTCTTCTTATCTGTAAAAAAAGTCAAGACCAGCCAAACACTTCTCCTCACCGTGTCCTAAATCACCCATGTTAGAAAATTACCATCAGAAACCTTCTGTATTGCTTGTGCCTGGTTCTGTGAAGGGAGAAGAATTAAGGGACAAGAACATGATACCTTTCTCTTTTCTGACTATGAGAAATAAAATATGTCAGTATTTCCTAATATAAGGCTAGTTTATGGAAGTTAGTCAGCTCATAACCAATGAAGTTTCTGCTAGGATAAAATAATAGTGCTTTGCTCATTTTTGCATCCCTAAAGATGATTTAAAAAAAATTATATTTCTCTTGAGTGTATTACATTCTTTTGAGTTTTTCTGACGTCACTATGCTTTTTTGAAAATCTATGTTCTCATCGCTTTCAGACGAAGGCTTTATTTTAAATACTTTTCATTCAATGACAAACAAATAAAAAGATAAACAAGCAAAGTTCTCACTATTATAAATTCTGTAACATTTTCTTCACCCTATGCTCAACTTCTATGAAGCAGTGTGTTTCCAGGTATATTTTACAGAACCACTCCCTCACAGAGACTGAACACTTTAGTTTTCCTTCCACAGAACACAAACTTCATGCATCGCCTCCCTGTCAGGTTCTGAAGAGCTGGAAAGATAACAAATGACATGCAACGGCACATGAAAAGCTCAGAGTTGTACGTAACTGCCTGTGTTGGCTGATTTAACAAAGTCAAGAGTCATGTAATCATCTTATGGCTTACAATGGTCAGTTTTTACTCATAAAAACTCTGAACTATTTGGTATCTGGATGTTTCTGTTCCAAATGTAGATTCATCTTGGTACATGGTACGGACAGACAAATCACTATTGAACAGTAGTGATTTAGGTTTTTTTTCTAAAAGGTAATGCACTTTTTTAATGACCTCTGGTATAATTTTTTTTTCCCCAAAGAAAAGCACCCAAAACCCTGGTCCACTTAAGATGTGAGATTGCTCTAATGTAACAGCAAACTTGCTGTGAACATACTTAAAAGAAAGTCAGATCATGCAAGAGAGGTCACCCATTTGAAAAGAGTGGATGTTAAGTATACTAATTTGATACTTGTTGAGGAAGGGTTTGTAAAAAGGAACTTGAAATATCTCCAAATCAAATGTGTTTATAGAAGAAAATTAAAGAGTACTTAGAAGTGCTTCAGAGAACTGAAAAATTTGCAAAAGAATTTGGCAGTAGAGACCAAAAGAGCGGATTCAGTAAAATATTAGCTATTCAGCAGATAGGCAAGATTAAGAACTGATACACTCGGCCAGCCACTGATGGTCTAATACCCTCACACAATAGCACTTGATACTCAGAACTGTTCAGCAAAGGAACCTGGTTTCTATGCAATTATAGAGAAATTTTCAATGGCATATAAATGGGAAGGGTGGGAGAACAAATAATTAAAAAAAAAAAAAAAGCAGATTCTGTCCAATTTTCACCAAACCAATTTGTAAGGTGAAATAGTTTCATTTACCCTGGAAGGAGTGATTGTGGAGTTGGTGTTGGCCCATTCAGGGCATATAGGCTGATGCTGCTAATCCCACTGCTGCCCATGCTCCCAGAACTCTGAGCAGACTGAGCACCACGGTCTTGGTAATTCAACGGAAGGCTTTGGGGCCGGGCGTAGTAATAAGGGGTTGAGTGAGCATCCCGTGGCAATGCTTGAGCAAAAAGGGTGGCATAATTTGATACCTGAAAAGGAGAGAATGTGAGAAGAGAGAAAAAAAGACTGAGTTACTTTAAGTCACGTCTTTACTTAAACAGGAGCATAACACTCAAGAACACGAAAAACAACTGAAGATCACGTTTATGCAAATAAAAATTTACCATTAATGACAAAAAACCCCAAGCTCCTCACAGTGAAAAGAAGCACTTTCAGCAATATAATTTATTTTTGCCTGTGAACTGGCATTACCAATAACTACAAAAAGCACTTTATTGCTAGCACAGCTGCAACAAAAGGGTTTTGCTCTTAATCCATTTCAAACTCATTAGGCACATGAGCAGACATTGCACAACCAAGTAGACAGCAAAGGAAAAATCCTACTCATCTATAAAGTCGTAACTCTGTAATTCTGTCCTCAAATGTAGGATAGCTCATAATTGTACATTTAGTCACTCTTAAAATAAATTGCACATAAAAAAAGTCCAACACTTGTATCAGCTGTGCTCTTTCTTTCAGCCTCAAGCACAACCATCACAGACACAACCCAAGATGTTGGTTAAGTCTGGACAGTGTGTCTAACATCTGAAATAACCAACACACATTTACTATTTCTCAGAAGTAACAAGATGTTACCTACCTTGTTAGACTGCTTACGTGGATCTTCACTAAGGCTAAGCAGGAGGTAGAGTACTGACCATTTATTTTTCAAAATGCCCTTTAAAAATATGAAGGCAAACAGAAAGGAGTTTATTACCAAAAACTGAAACAATGGGTTTATTTTACTTATCCAGCCTACTGAACACGTATGAATCAATTTTCCACACAAATAAGATCAAGTCATGTTCTTGAGTAAACTGAGAATGAACCATGCAGCCTTATAACTGCTAATATGAATTTTCTCCACTGTGTTCAAATCGTGAATTCCTACCCACTCTAAGATCAGCAAACACATCTATTAAGAAAGATGCTTACACATAGTTAACTTTTTACCAGTGTTCCCAGACTCTCACCATTTAAAATATTTTAAGACATGGATCCAACTCTAACCTAAAAGCTGAAGGAGGAAAAACTTTTGGTACAATTCCAAGCAATTTTTCTCCAATTTTCCTTTCACTCTCCTTAACAGTGAGGCTTCAAACATTTGATTAAAAGCCATTAAGAGAACTATAAAAATTTTCAGAGACACTGCTAACATGAAACCTGATAAATATGCAGTATCATCTCTAGCAAACAAATACACAGATACTTACAGACTGCTACAATAACAGTCTCAGTAGCTTTAGATCTCAGCAAAAGGCTTACAAGCAGAACACAGAACAATACTAAAACCCAAGCTATAAAAAGCATGCTTTGAAGTGAAGAGTTAAGAAAAATAACTAAATGTTTAGTTTTAACAATTCTTACTTTTCTTGGTATTTTACTCTGTAGTTCTGTGACATTAATTTTGCACCAGAGCTGTCCAAGGACCTAGAATCTTACAGCAGAATTTTATAATATCTTCTAAACACCTTTTTTCTTATGTTTTTCTGTTTTTCCTGTTTCTCTAAAAATTATGCATTACTGTGTTTGTGTTACATGGCATAAGAATTTTCACCACAGAACATTTCATTCCTCAGAACAGAGCCTACTACAATACCTACCAAAAGTCTATTTTATTATGTAAGAGTAAAATGAAACAGCCCACATTATTACATACAGCAGAAGTCTACTACCTTCTGCTTTCTAAGATATCCAGCAACTCATAAACAGTTGGTGAAGAAGGAGCAGTAACATTACCCCTCCTGCTGGCTAGGACTGATTAAGTCTAAGTGCCTGAAGAAGAAATAGTTTTGCTCAGCTGCCATGCTGCCAGCAAGCACTGACCTCATTTTCTCTCCTGAGTAATGGATGAAACAAAGTTAAAACAGATTCACACAAGCTTTTTTTCCCTCCTAGTTGCTTTCAAAAGAAATGATGGAGGAAGAAAAAGGCACACTGATTCAGAAAAAAGCGTATTCTTTCAGTGACCTTTCCAGGAAAAAGAAATAATTGTCCACCATTAGTAATAAACCAAACAGCAGACTGAATAATAACTGGCAGCATGAATTTTAAAGAAGGCAGTATTCCAATTATATAATTTCATGTACACAAGTTCAAGATGCTTGCAAAGGAATTAAAAAAAGAGAGAACAAGAACCTCAAACATTTGAGCAGGCAGCAAAATATGCAGAGACAGCTTGTAAGCTTGTATTACATTCAGAAGAACAACCAAACTACTAGGAACACAGATAAGGCATTTGTTTCAAAGTTTATAGTCATCACGCTCTGCAGCTATAATGCTTGCCAAATGCAATTGTATAGCAACATAGTAGATAAATTACAAAAACAGGCTACAGAAAATCTGTATTAAAAAAGCAAGATTACAATGTCTGCAAGAAGAGGTTGAAATAAATAACCCAGGTTAATGTAACAGATGCCTCCAAACCAGTGACACTTCACTGTACAAGCCAATGCAGCATTACCAACACCAGTAACAATAGTATCAGCAGAATCAGTCAGCACTCTTAACCTTCAACATTAAAGACACTTAAATTCAGAAGAATGAGGACCATTTAAACTTCAAATTAATGATAATACCAAGTGTGCTTCTGTAAAATAAATGACAGAAAGAAAATTTGTAAGTTTTATGTAGCAAAAATGAACACTTCTATTTTTACAGAACACCTTCTTTCATATGAAGTGCCTTTTCACAGAAATAGACTCCAACTAAAAGAAAAAAAGCATCCTTTATTCTCTCCTGGCATACAATTAAATCCAAATTAATATCTAATGAATAACAAAAGAGCTAGTTATAAGCTTTTATACAAAAATTAGAAAATTATTTAGGTTGGAATGCACCCCTGAAAAACATCGAGTCCAGCCCCTCTGCTCAAAGCAGGGTTATCTACTGAAGGTTTCCCATGACTGCATTCAGTCAGGTTGTTAGTCTCCATAGATGAACACTGTACAACTAACCTGGGCAACCTATTTTATTACTGAATCACCCCCTCAATAAAAATACTATTAACGACATAGAAACTCTCCAGAACAACGTTATAACATCAAAAGGATGCTTATGTGCACTTTCAGTTTCTTTACTATTTATACATTTATTACACTACCTGTGAACTGAGTTTTCTGTAGAGTTCTGAAAACAAAGCAGCATCTGCTTCCCTTCTTTGCCGTACAACTATTTAAAATAAAAAAGAAATACAGATTAAAAATTTTAAAGAAGTGTAACAAGTCATGTCTGAAACTACATGTGTGGTAAATTGGAAAATGTACTCAAGAAAGTAAAGTGATGCTTAACTGTTTTATTCTGTTTACTAGTATAGTTTTGCCTGTTTACATGTTATCCACATTCCAGCCCTGAAAATTCTTGCATCAAAAAGGAAGCAATCTAAGTGCCCATTTTCTTAGAACAAAAAAACCCCACAAACCTTCTCAATTAGCACCCTTTTAAAATCTACTCTGCTACTGTAAATGTTAGGGAATTAAAACATAACTGAGAGCAAGCATGGGTGAAAAAGTGTTACAAAGCTTTTCACTAAACTAAGTGCAATTAGACAACAAAAGCAAGAAACTAAAGTAGTAATGCCACTTGCTCAAAGCCAAGCAGAATTCAGGGCCACACTACTTTTCAATCACTGCCAGTTATATAACAGAAGTCTTTGTTAAGAGGAAAAAAACATCTTCAAGCTTTCACACATGTTCAGCAAAGTCAAAAAGCCATGTTATATAAGAAAGAGCCATGCTCAAAATAAAAAACCGCAAACCTCTGAAGAAGTCTTAATAAGAAGAAAATTACTTCAAATATTACAAGTGTTAATTAGCATCAAAAGCCTCTGCTAAGTGCATTAAGTAACTTCCCTGCCTGGTAACTCCAAAATAAATGTAAAATCAAAAGGATATATCCAGTCACTACGCAACAAACCACTAGCCTCAGCCTACAAGCTGAAGATGAGAAGGAGAAAGCTGAAAAAGATAACCCTCTTCAAAACTCCTGACAATATATCCAAAAGATATATGCTGTGCTGGATAGTACTAATCAAAGCACATCTAAATTCATCATGCAGAAAGTGTATACTGTAGAGTGCAGTGCTTTGGAGTGGAATTTAGGGAAAATCCAATGGGGTTATTTGCCTATCAACAAGTAATGGAAGCGCTAAGTCAGCAAGAATTACACACACGCCTTAAAACAGTTCCAGTCACTGACTTCAGATACCCTAATTTAATCTCCCTGACCAAATATTTAAAGCTCAATTATGAAGGTTTAGTGCAATTAGCATACTTCAAGTAATTGTTTCTGGAAATTCTACTGCAAAGCAGGTAATCTACTGAAAGCAGCATTTGACTGTTCAGGAATACTTCACATTCCCATTGGATTCACACTGTGAATAACTTGACTTCGACCAGCACAGTGGAACATAACTACAACATAATTTATACTGTTATGGTCCGATGCTTTGGTTTTAAGAAGGCGGTTGCAGATAAACCTGTAGAGAAACTGAAGGAAAAAAGTATCAGGGAATTCCATTGATTCCCAGGATGACAGTTCAGGATCTTTCATAGAGGTGCTTATGAAGTTAATTGTGACAAAGTGCAGTATTTCTAAAGATAAAAACATCAGTCTTCTGACCAGAACTAGGAGTTCATAAAGTCTGAGTACTACTAAAATAGAAGAAGTGTAATATTAATTGTTCCTTATTTTCATGATGGCTAAGAACTGCAGTAAGTAGCAGCAAAGGAAGTCTAAGTTGAGCATTCAGAAAAATCTGAGCTGTTAATACAAATACTCAGGATTATTAACAGGAGAATTAATGGAATTGCCATCATGAGCATTATAGAATCATAGAATCATAGAATAG
>VZTY01022231.1:60125-108595 GCA_013400935.1 Turnix velox | reverse complement strand
GTCTTGAACACCTCCAGAGAGGGGGCATCCACAACCTCCCTGGGCAACCTGTTCCAGTATTTCACCACCCTCTTTGTTATTTTTTTCTTTCTTATGTCTAGTCTAAATCTACCCCCCTCTAATTTATATCCATTGTTTCTAGTCCTCCCATCCGATATTATGTTAAAAATTCCTTCCCGATTGGGTAACTATCTGTGCGGCAGAGGTGTCTAGTTTCAAGAAATAAACTAAGGTAAGTTCTTGAAGAACTTTCATTTCTAAGAAAGAAACACAGAAGCACTTACGTTCCTTCTTGATTTTCTCTGCTACAAGAAATTCATCCCGTTCAACAGTGGGAGCAAAGTTGCTTCCAATAACTCTCACTGCATACTGAAACTGCTGGGCTGCATCCGCTGAAAGAAAAAAAAGGAACTCCCAGTTACACAAAGTCTTAACTTAAATAAATAAAATCCAAGAAGTTAGACAAAAGATTGTATTGGTATGGCTGAATCCAGCAATAAATGCTCTTGGCTTAGAGCAGGGGTAATTCCTTAGACACTCATCTAACCAGAGGGCACTAAAGTCCAGTTTGACTGGTATTTATGAGCACATTATCAGTGGTATACTTCAGACACTTTCACCTGTATACACTTCACAAAGTAGTTGCACACAAACTTGTAAACAAGGGTCCCCTCTCTGATAGAAGTGACAAGCACAGCACACTGCAACTGGGTCTGCCCTTCTCCAAAGACCGGAAAGAGGTGGGATTTGGCACAAGGTCACACAATTCAACAAATATGAGCAACCCACCTATGAATCTTTACTCAGATATCCACAAGTGCTGGTTTTAGGTGTTTTCTTTTTAAACCTCTTTACATGGTTTCAATACTTACATTTAAAGTTTGCTGAGAGGTACTGGTACCATATTCCAATGCATAATATGTGAGGCCCAGTGGTGAGGTCACAAGCCACTGACCTCTCTCCACCATTCCTTCAAAGTCAAATAATCCTGCTTTTACTACTGTTGCTGAACAGTATTGTTTTAGTGCAAGAATCTCCGTTTTCTAGAATCACAGTCTGGTAACACTGTGATTGACACAGCCCAGAATAACTGCCTCTAGAGCACAGCTATGTTCCAATTTATTGACCTGAAAAACAATCAACAAAAACCCTATAGTCAAGTGTCTTTACTATAGGTCAGATAAATTTCTGCTTCTCATATAGAAATAATAACAACTTGAATACATAAGAAAAAGTGCAATTGCATTATGTTAGCCACTTGAATCCTTCCATTCAGGAAAAAAGCCAAACATCTATGCAATTCTGCACATTAAGCTTGTTTTGCATATAGCAATTATGTGTGCAAATGCATCACACTCCTCGGTACTTTTAATCAGTTAAGCTGTCGATTTTCATGAAAAAAAAAAAAAAGTGTAGAGCAGTGCAGCAATAGTTCAGCTGAGAAAACGAAAGGATCCTGGCAGAAGCAAATATGTACAAGAGGAATGCAAAAATGGGAAAGGTAAAGGAGTAGGAATATTTTAAGCACTAAATCATTCAAATTAACTAATATTAACAATTGAAAAAAAAAAAAAGGCAAAAAGCAGATACTCAATAGTTACTAGGAGCAACTTATTGATTACATGAATGAAGATCTCCAGAAAATGGTGGAAAGGAGAAATTTGAAGTCAAAATGCACTACATCAGTTTTGAATGCCCATTTTTAATTGTCTCATGGTAAAAATGCTGCCCGGTGGCCCTAATCTACTGGGGCACAATCATAGTCCACGAAGCATTAACCAGCTGACAAAACACACTGTTTCACACAAGCATGAAAACAAGCTTGCTCAGATGAAATCATTAATAATGAATAGTATTTGACAGTACTGGATTACTAAAGGAGCAAAAGTATCATTTTGCTTTCAGGGAGAAAAATGCCAATATCTAATCTACTGCAAGGTCACAAATCAGTATGACTTCAACATCTTCCAGACACGATAGTTGTACTATTAGACTAAGCAAACTTTCATTTATAATAAGCACCTGAAAATACAAACACAGAATAATCTAATAGTGCAACTATTGGTAGCTTGTTCTTAACTGATGAAACAGGTGAGAAGAATGAAGAATAAAGAAGTGTTTCTGCATAATTCTGAAATATAATGCCTGGCATTACCCAACAAATTAAGTATTCTTAAGGCCATTTACATTCAAATACTCACATAAGAGTTATCCCAAACAAAAGTAAAGGTTTTATCTTTCATTAATTCCTCCACTGCGTACCTAGCAGCAATTACACAAGAATAAGGCTTTTCTAGTAATTTTTCATATTTTTGACATGTTGTTGTAATGTCTTAACATAGACTACAAATTAAAAATAAAACTGCTAAGAGTTCCGGTTCCAGCCTCTTGGATGTAATAAAGTCAGGAAATTGTCCGAGTGCTGACATTATTTTCATCAATTATGATGTGTATCTAAATTAAATAATAAACTCTCCCAACAGGAGATAATGGATCTCCAGTAAACTACTTCAATAGAAGTTACAGAAAAAAATAAAAAGAAACATGCAATTAAAACACACACATAAAAAGATGTCATCTTCAAGAAAACAAAAAACATACAAGGACACACACCACAACAAAGCCACAAGAACTTCCCCCTATAGTTCCTCCTTGATCATTAGATATATTACTCTGGTTATCCAAGGGAAATTACGGTGTGAACTTAACTTCTATGTTCACTTGCACCATCCTATCCCTTAGGGTTAAGGAGTTTGTGTTTTTGGTGGGTTTTTTTTTGTTTGTTTGCTGGTTTGTTGTTTTTTTTTTTTTTTTTTAAAGTTCGATGGAGGTCTCAGGGATAGCAAGTTGAACGGGTTTCCTAGAAGCAGGGTACTGGCAGAACAAACATCCAAACAACTCTCCCTAGAGATTGCAAGAGAGTTCAGTGGTTAAGTACTCTCTCTGGTCTGCTAGCACAGAATTAGCAGTATCTGATACTGACTGTATCCTGTCACAACCACAGAGATGAGGGAAGAGGGATTTCTGAAAAGAGTAACAGGGATGAGTGCATGCTGGTAATATTGCAGCAGAGGAATGTATAGATTTTACTGAAAAAAAGACTTGCAACACAAATCCACAGGAAATAAAATTAATTTGTTACCTATGTTTATGATCTTGCAGTATGTCATAGTATATCTCAATAAAAACACTAATTAAGAAAACAGCTGATTTTAAAAAATAATTCTGCTACATCTGGACAATGGTCATTACTCATTCATTTTTTTCTGCTAACTTTTCATGCTATGATCTATACTCTGATTATCAGTAAGAATACTTAAAGAAAAATCTGAAAATTAGAGCATCATATTTTATTTGTTTATACTTCCACAAGTTTCAGTGGAGCTTTGCGTGTGGTGGGGGAGAAGGGGAGCAATAAGGTTGAAACAGGGAGCTACATCTAAGTAAAAAAGTCTTGAATTTTGCCATTTCTGTGTTTTCCAATTTCCCTCTGATACTACAGACTATGTATGCTTTAAATGACTATGTATGCTTCTACTTCTGCAGTACAAGGGAGTATCAATGGTAAGACTGAGAGACAAAGAAATGCATGTGAAAGCTTTTGGACATAAATTGTGAAGACTGGAATCTAAGTCCTCAATCTAAGAAAAAAACCACCACAGCTATGTCACTAAGTATCAGGGCTTTTGCCTGTAAAGTTTTAAGAAACACATATGAGCATCTATAATAACCTTCTATTTCAACAGCAAGACTAATTACAGCACAGAAACTTAACATACTCTTTTTCTTACTGCCCTAAAAGGCAGCAGTGTACAGGCAATTCAAGTACATAGCAAGACTGGTTTTACACTATATTTTATTCAGATTTTCATGTTTTATTCATATAAAGTCCAGATTCTCTTTCACAAACAGAACTCACAGCCGTGGGAGTTTCCTCAGCAGATTATTTCTGGTAAATCTGTAAAATAACTTCAGTACTTAAAGCGATTAAACATAACTTAACACGGATATCTGTCAGTAAAATAAAGATTCCCACAGTCTGTAACTATTAAGACACATTTAATTGCTTCCTTCCTCAAAGAGTAGACATTATTTCAGCAGACAGGCTTAAAATACATGGCTATATACATGTACATCCTTCCTCATCAAAAAGTAGTTACAGCATTATGTAACAGCAAGTTCAACATATCTGATGCATGAAATCAATGCAGCTGTTCACAGCATCACAGTGTGAGTGGGGAAACAGCAGTTGTTTTTCAGAAGCTGATTGATTAGAGCAGTGAATGCTGATGAAAGTACCCCTCAGACTATATCTCTTAAGTAATACACACAGATATATAAAAATCATAGAATGCATTGAGTTGGAAGGAATCTTCAAAGGCCATCTAGTCCAACAACCCAGCAGTGAGCAGGGACATCCTGCACTATATCAGGTTGCTCAAAGACACATCAAGCTTGGCCCTAAATATCTCTAGGGATGGGGACTCCAACTCTCTGGGCAACCTGTTCTAGTGGCTCACCAACATCATGGTCTTACTGCCTAATCCAAAGCTTCTCTGCTATTGTTTAAAACCACTGCCCCTTGGAACTATCAACACATGTTCTGACAACATGACAAACGGTCCCTCCTCAGTTTTCTTGTAGGCCTCCTTCTGGCACTAATAGGCTGCTATGAAGCCTCTGCAGAGCTGACTTCTCTCCAGGCTGAACAGCCCCAATTCTCTCAGCCTCTCCTTGTAGCACAGGTGCTCTAGACCCCTGATAATCCTAATGACCTTCCTCTGGACCCACTCCAATAGGTCCACATCCTTCTTGTGCTGAGGGCTCCAGAACCGGATGCAGTACTCCACAAGGCGTCTCACAAAATATTAATGGTACTGGAAAGCAGCCACACAGCTGAACAGAGAAACTTCTCTTCTCCGAGTATCTTCTTTGAGTAGAGAAATCTATCAATAATTCAAATATTTATACTCTACCTAGCCATTCACATTTTCCTATGAACAATGCAGTAATAAAACTGAACTACTTCAGAAGGCAGATGACAGCATTTTAAAGGTGCAGAAAATATAAAGCATAGCAGATGCAAAAAAGAAAAACAGAAGCAACACACACAAAAAAATTAGATGTAAAGAAAGAAGTCAGAAATAGGATGTGAAGTTTAAAGGAAAGGTTCAGAGGACAAAAAGACACTCAGCCAGTGTACTTTAAAGAAGCCAGTATCTCATAGGAAACACTGAAATTCAACACTTCCTTTGTTAAAAAGAAGCTTTTGAGATTACCTGTACTTTTAGGAATGAACTACAATTCACTTAAAAGTTATACAAATTTCTTTAAACACCATCAGCTGTGAATCTACTGAAGTTTACGAAGGAAGATAAAAACAAACCCTAAAGAACAAGTGGCCATTGCAACATTGTTTGCAAACACTTATGTATCATATTTGCGAGAAACATGGCTTCCTAGAGATAAGACTTGGTTATTCTGTCTGAAAATATAATTTATGAACTATAAGACAATTCTAAAGAAAGCTCATCTCAACTACACAGTAATCAGATTCTCCCTTGAAAGACTTCAGACATTAGCAAACCCCCTCCATGATCTCTTCTTCCTGAAAACTACTTGGACACCAATGCTGTCATCTAACACATGCCAAAGAAAGAATACCAACACAAAACCAAACTTCTGTAACTAAGTGTTGGCTGAAAACCTAATGTGCTGCTGTAGTAAAACTAAGCCTGAAAGAAAAACAGTAAAACTTAAGAACATTCTCACACCCTCCACAAGCAGATACTTATTTTGACAATAATTACTAAGCAATGGTGTTGTATCTTCTATTTTAACTCTTTCAAAATTTCTAAATAAGTATGAATTATTGTCAGAGGGGACAAAAGTATTGATATGATGTCATATAATGATAAACTACTATATTATTCTAGAATGCCATTAGGAAAAATAAAAGTTATAAAATGTAAACATAAAAATACTCTGCTCATGCAAACTTTTACTTGAAGTTTTTTCAGTTTATTTTTAATTTACTAATTTCCAGTTTCTACACCCTTCTACAAAGTACAAAGTCTAAACCACAGAGACTCCCATGCCTTCCCTTACTTTGAAGTTTCCACAATCTTTGAAGCTCAGGGCAGAAAACCTAACTATCCTTTAGATCTGCTAAAGTTACTGGGCTCTGGTTGCATTGTGAGTACCCAGATTTTTGCAGGAATGTCCTACTGGACTATCAGCAACTTGGATCACACAATCTTCTCAGACCATTCCCCTCACTGTGATTTTCTGCCTAAATCACCCCTCCCAAACCATGAAACCTTGACATATAGTCCAGAGCTTAAAAAACTTAAGCCAAACAGCAATAACAAAACCGCCATTAACGTATGCCCAGGGAAGAGACAGAATTGTCATTCCTGGAGGTATTTAAAAGATGGCAGTTGTAGCACTTAGAGATAAGATTTAGTGATGCTTTTGTCAGTTAGGTTGATGGCTGGACTCAACGGTCCCCTCCAAGCAAGGCAATTCTATGACAAAGATTAAGTCTGTAATACGGACTTCACGTAGCAAACTACACTCCAAAGACTGAAATGCCACTTTCTAGAGCACATGCACCTCCAGAAGTACTATTGCACACAAATATCTTTTAAGAATTCAAAAACAAAAAAGATGCAGTCTGATTGTTTACAGTAATACCATTTGATTCCATTGGATGCACTAGGAGTTCTTACAATTGAGAAGCTTGTGCAGCAATCTGTGAGTAAGACTTCCAAGAAGCTTGTAAAAGACAGCTAAGAACAATAAGCTTTTTGTCAGAAGGACTAAATTCACTCTTCAAAGAAAAACACGCAACCTCATATAACTCCTGGAGCCCTTAAATAAGAAAAGAAAAATTGTAGAAGTTGCTGCACATGCTTGCAAGCTCTCTGCAAGTTCATGTACTAAGCATATAAGTGAGGTGAACAGCCTGGATAAATGCAGAACAACTGATAACCATAACTAGTACATTAGTTCTTAGCTACTGTGATGAAGAAAGATTAGCAATTGCTCCAACTGCAGAGTTAAAGAGAGTTCCATAACTAACAGCAGTGGGTGACTGCAGGAACACAGTGCCAGGAGAAGCAAGTTTTAAGTCCTTACTTGAGAAAAAGCATAGGAACAAAGAGATACCAAATTTTAGTTTTACCAAAAAAAAAAAAAGTTGAGGTAATTTTTTTCTAAGATATACTTTTAACTGGGTTCTTCCATGTACTCAGTAGACCTTGTAATGAATTTCTCATGAGAGCGGCTTGTAAAATAAGCCATTACCTAGGCCTATGCAGCTGACTGACTCTGGAAGCCATCTGCTTAGAGGATGGTCTCAAAAAAGCAGGTAGAGCAATAGAGGATAA
Source organism: Turnix velox (assembly GCA_013400935.1). NCBI lineage: Eukaryota > Metazoa > Chordata > Aves > Charadriiformes > Turnicidae > Turnix > Turnix velox. The sequence goes on along the minus strand of VZTY01022231.1, from coordinate 101,204 downwards.
CTTCATCACTGGAAGCCTCTGTAGTCACGTTCCATCATAGCATAAATTAATTTCAACATAAATCTTTAACAAGCAGGGAAAGTGGAGGCCTTCTAAGGCCATCACAGGCAAAAGCAGAAAAAATCCCCAGCAAACAAACAGGCTGTGACAGGATTATGGAGTATTATAGGCATGGGATTGCAGAATGTAGACATGGATGCAGAGTAAGACCATTCATCCCACATTAGTTCTAAGTGCACTATTATGATACAAAAATTACATAAACTGAATCCTTCAGCTCCTTCTGAAGCCATAGCTTCCTCACAAACATAATAAAATGCAAGGGCTGAGAAGGAACACAGCCAAGTGCATCAAACCTCCTCCTCCATCAAACTCAGGGAATGCACAGGGAAGAACTCTCAACTGCTTCCTATTATTTACCCATTACATTTATACAGCTACATTAGTACCTTGCATTTTCCTAGGGTATTCATTCCAGGAAGGTATCAAAACCTAATACTTTGAGGCATTCACAGCAGGCTATTACACAAATGGTTAAATGTGGCCATCTGTACCTTTCTTCAGCTTCTTGCTACTAAAATTCACTAGAAATTTCTCAAAGAAATTTAAAGTTCTCTTAAGTATCCAATCGGTTTTTCTACTTTATCCTGCAAAACTGAGCACCATTAATTGCTTACCAAAGACTAAAGTCTTAATACTTGTAAACTATTCTCTTTAGAAAAGTACCATACTTCAGACTTATCCTGTGCTGAAAGGAATTTAGAGTTGCAAGCCTGAAAAGCAGTGGGATACTAAATAATCTTGCCTGGAGGTTTCCTCACCACCTAGGGATACATGCACCTGCCTCAACACAGAGTATGCCAGTACTACAAAATTCTCTTATTGTCTCTATTAGTTCTTTGGACAGAAACTGGAGGCGGGGAAACAACCATCATACACACCTTTCAAAACTCATGTTTCTTTAACTGACTTTTGGATTTATCAGTCCCTATGCGTTCTGAACCAATAGGTGAAATGATGACAAACACACTCATTGCAGTTGACTGTTTCAAGAGATGTGTTACGCTAAAATGTATAAGCCTTCAGTGCAGGAGTCCCTCATAACACAGTAATAAAGAGCAGGTAAGGAGAGGTTTCCTGCCTGTCACATGCATAAAAATATGGGTGATGATAAACATGGCAGACAACCCACACTATTTTTTTTTAAAGTTGGTATTGAAAGAAATCCTCAGATAACCCACAAGTGAACAGAGGTGATATGCTATAGCTTGCTCAAAGCAGCTTACTATGATTTGGGTTAAAAATTCCCCTTTTATTAGGCACACACACATGAAATTTCCTAGCATACAGGTATAGGTTTGACATTTAACTTTAAAAAAAACCCCAAAAAACAACAAAAACCCAACAAACAAAATCTCAGTTCTTTTTCACATTTTCACACTTATTGCTTGCAAGTAAACTTATTATTCCAGTCAGAACATGTAGAGATTTATAGAAACTATGGCTACCAAACAAGCTACCTCTCCTCAATACCCTTTTACCTTGATTCATAAATGGAGAGGCTTCCTCCCCTGCTCTGTTTAACAAATACCAGAGATGTGGATAAGATGCTCAATACTAAGAAACAAGCTTAGATTGAATCTAGATTTCAGGTCCTTTCAAATCTAAGGAAAACTCATGAAGAAAACAGGAAAATAATGCCCTCACAGAGGCCTCCACTACTGCAATAAAGCAAGACAATCTCTCTTCTAGGCTTTTCCTCCCATCGGTTTCTTTTTGAAGAACTAGCACAATAATTTTTCACTTCTGGCAGCATGGAGTTTGAAGTGCTCTGAAATAAGAACACCTATCAATTGTATTTAAAAAGTTTCCAAGGGGTGTTAAAAGCAATTAACAGCTATAAAAGCAAAACTATAAACAGCACCTTAAGAGTTGTAAGCTGATGTAAAATACCCTTTAATATACAATTAAGACAGTTACTAAAAGAAGCATGGTTACATGAAAACACAAGAGATAAACAGTTCAGAAGCTACCATTGATCTGGTGGGGATAGAGGGTAAAGTAAGGATTTTCTACATCTTAATAAAATCTCACACCAGGAATCCCCACCTCAGAATGTCTGAAAATGGGAAATTTAAGACAGAAGACATAAAAAAGAGAGGGAAATAATTTTGGAAAACAGAACAGAGCAATCAATATTTGTAAATTACAGAATCAAATAATCATTTAAGCTGGAAAAGACTCTTTTGATCAACATAATGTTCAATGGATCAACACAAATGTTTTTGTGAAGGAATTCCCACTCAACCTTTCAAGGAAGACAAATATATTACAACTTCATCCCATCTTTTCCAAGCTTCTTAAGTGAATAAAAGAATGACAAAATGGTATGGGTTGGAAGTGACCCACACCAGCTAGTACAACTCCCCTGTCATGGCTTGGGACATCTTCCAATAGATCAGGCTGCTCAATGATCTGCGTGGCCTGAGCTTGAAAACTTACAATAATGGGGCACACACAACTTCTCCAGGCAACCAGTTCTAGTGTTTCACTGCCCTCAAAGTAAAATAATTCTCACTTGCGTCCAATGTAAACCTACCATCTTTCAATTTAAAAACATTACTCCTTGTCCTTTCACTCCAGGCATTCGTAAAAAATCTCTTCCTTTCTGTCACTCTTATAAGCTCCCTATGTTCTAAAAGATTACTAGTAAGATCTCACCAGAGCCTTCTCTTCCCCAGGCTGAACAATCTCAGCCTCTCTCAGCCTGTATTCACAGGAGAGATGCTCCAGCCTTGTCATAATTCTGTCACCCTCTGGAACCACTCTTAACAGCTAACTCCATGTCTTTCTTGTACTGATGACCCCAGAACTCATACAGGTGGAGTTCCACCACATCGAAGCAGAGGTGCAGAATCACCTCCTGCCACCTCTGCCACCTGCTGGCCATACTTCTTCTCATGGAACCTGGGATATGGTTATATGGGCTGCAAATGCACATTGCTGGTGCAAGTCAAAATTTTCATCCAACCATATCCTTCTCCACTAAGCTGATCTCAACCCATTCATACCCCTGTCTCCTCTATTACTGGGGGTTGCCCCAACCCATACACAGGAATATTCAGACTAGCTGAACTTCATGAGGTTCATACAAACCTATGCCTCAGGCCTGTCTTGTTGCATCCCTTCTAGCCTGTATACTATCAATTGCACTATCAATTGCACAACTCAGCTTGTTGTCATCTGCAAGATTACCAGTGGTGCACTAAATCCCACCATGTTATTGATAAAAATACTGGTCAGCATCAGTCCCAATATAGACCCTGGAGGGCCACTATTTGCTACTGATCTCCGTTTCAACACTGAGATATTGACTGCAACTCTCTGGATGCAGACATTCGATTAGTTCCTTATCTATCAAATACTCCATTCATTAAACCCACATCTTTCCTATTTAGGGATGAAGATGGATATAAAACCATGACATGCACTCCAAGTACAGTCATAGTCATAGTCATCTAGGTTGGAAGGGACCTTTCAGATCATCTAGTCCAACCAGCAGAGGAAGCTTCCCCAGTCCAAGAGGTGTAATCAAAGTCTGAGAAAAAGAGAAAGATAACAAGTACATTTACACCTTGTTACTAATTTTATAGACTCCGGAGATAGCAGCAATTAACTTCCAGGAGTTAACTTTTAGTTGGTTCGAATCAAATTCTTTACAATAAGTCAACACTTAAAATTGTCATTGTAGCTGTCATGGAAATACTGAAAGGTAACCAGGAGTGACGTGTGAGAAATGAATGGTGTGGAACCATCAAGAAACACACTAAAGACCTTACCGCCATGACTAATAAGAAAGACAGCCATCTCTCATTCAAGAGCAAAGAACAAAAGAGATGGTATGAATGTCTAATTTCTCTGGTGAGCAATGCTTATAAACAGAATAACTTAAAGAGCAGACTTAGCAGATACACCTCTTCATCTCCACCCTCTGACTGCTTACTAAAAACGGAGCCTTTGCCTTGGTTGCAACAGCTAGAAACTTACGCAAACAGGCAAAGCGATTCGTTTCCTTGCCGGAGGACAACAGCAGCAGCAAGACGCAGAGGACCTGTGGAGGACCTCGCGGATGTCAATGGCTGGGCTTGACCAGACACCGAAGGAAGGCGGAGATTCCCAAGCAGCCACCTTTCGCCCCAAACACGGCTCCCCTCCCCGCTCGCCTCCCCTCCCCAAACTTCCCCACAGAAGGCGATCGCCGTTAGCAGCCACCGAAGCTCTCTGAGGGAGGAGGATGACATGATACCCCCACCCTCTCCCAGCCCATCTCCCGCCACCCAGCCTGATGGCACGGCTGCCATACCCGAAGCCGCCCAGAGGTTCTGAGGGAATCACTCCGGCTGCTCTAGACCCCTCGCCGGCCGCACGCCCCGCCGGGCCGCAGCGGGCACCAACACCATCCCCGCCGACGGGGGCTGCCCTAGGCGGCCGGTCCGGCGGGGCCAGCACCCGTCCGCTCCGGGATGCATTTACTTCTCCCAAGGCTCGCACACCCTCATCTCCCCGTCCAGCCCTCCCCTAACTCCACGCTCAATGTCTCCAACGGCTGTCGGTGGAGGGAATGGCGGGAGAAAACCGTTACCTTCGCTTTTGCCCAGGATGCGGCAGCAGAGGTTCTGCAGCAAAACGTTGGGCGATTTTTGGTCCGGAGTCGCCATCGCCGCCCGTGAAGCAGGAGGTCGGGGGTGAAGAGGGCACGACGGGATGACAGAGTAAGGGAAGGGAGGAGAGGAGGCGCCCCCCGGCACAGCAGTGAAAGGACCCAGCGACAACTCCCGCCGCCGCCTAAGGCGCCATTTTAACAGAACCCGCCGAAAGCTGCAGCGGCGGCAACCCCGCACCCACAATGCCCCTGCGCGCCGCCAACAACGCGCTCCGCCGCGCCGCCAATTCCGTCACCAGAGGTTCCGGGGAAGCCGCCGGACCCTCTGCTTCTCCTGCCGCCGCCGCTTGATGCCGAGGCTGAGGTGCCGCTCTCCACGGGGAGGCGGCGCGCAAGGCCCCAGGGCGACTGAAGCAACGCAGAGGGCCGGTGGTGCACACCAGCCCTGGCCAAAAATGGCCCCCAAAATCCCAAAAATGGAGATGGGAAGTTCCCGCTCGGCAACAGCTTTCCACTTTTAGAAAATGTCTTGTCACCGATCCCTTTACAACTCTGAGGAGATCGGGCTGACTCGTTCCTTCTTGGGAGAAGTGCAGCCTCAGGGTGGCTGTAATGGTGGTATCTTTTCCACACAAAGTGGTTACAAATGGGTGCAGATCTGGAAAAAAAATGGGTGAAGATCCTTGACTGAAGTCCTGCCTTGCACCGCTCGGCCCCACTGTTCATGGAAAGTCTTGCCCTCTGCCTGGCTTGACAGCCTGGGGTGATGGCAGAGACATGATCCGTGGTGCTCCTGCTGAGCTGCTCCTCAGGTTTATCACCCCCCAGCACTAGCACTGACTCTGAGATGTCTGTCTTCTGTTTCATTTGTTCAGTAAACCTGCGGTCCCCAGCGTAAGAAGTACATAGACCTGTTGAAGCAGGTCCAGAGGAGGGCCACGAGGATGATCTGAGGACTGGAGGACCTCTCTTTACAAGAACAGGTTGGGAGAGTTGGGGCTTTTCAGCCTGGGACAGAGAAGGCTCCAGGGAGTGTTATGGCACCCTTCCAGAATTCGAAGGGAACCTACAGGAAAGATGGTGACGGACTTTCTATCGGTGAATGAAGTGATACTATGAGGAGTAACAGTTTTTAACTGAAAGAGGGGAGATTTAGATTAGACGCTAGAAAGAAATTCTTTGAGGGTCATGAGGCACTGGAACAGGCTGCCCAGAGAAGCTGTGGAGACCCCATCCCTGGAAGTGTTCAAGATCCAGCTGGATGGGGCTTTGAACAGCTTGGCTGAGTGGGATGTGTCCCTGCCTATGAGTTCCTATGTCCCTTCCAACTCTAATTTTATGATAAATTCATGCTTGGTCCAGTCCAAAATATATAATTAAAAAATAATTATTCTCCCTGTGCTGCTGGAGCTTTCTGTCTAACCCATCTCTGTTTTTTCCCGTACAAGGTGACTTGAAATGCTGCAGAAAGTAGGTGGGCTTGGTGCACCTGTTTGTAAACAAATACATTCTAGCCGTGCAACCCACTTCCTTCTAACAGCCCCTTGCTTGCTTCATTATCTTTGTGCAGCCATGATTTTGTGTGTATGCCTTCTATGGACACATACTTGCAGGATTTTCATTATGGGAACATTATAGATGTAAACAATGGCTCATCACTAGCATTACTGACAGAAACTAATCATGAGGGCAAACTGTGAATTTGGAATCTTGTAGTGGGATCATCACAGTCTTTTCAGTCCAAACATAACTCTTCAAATCCTAGCGATTATTTCTTTGCAGTCTTTAGAGAAGCAAGGTAGAACTCAGAATCAATGAAGTTATCAAAACTTTATTGTGTGAGGATAAGGAGAGGTTTTAAGCTGGATCTTTAAAAATTCTGAAGGAAAGGCTTTAAAGATAGTGTGACTTTTTTTATACTGAACATCAGACGAATCTCTGTTCCATTTTCCACCTGAAGCAAATGCAGTTGTGTTTTCTGTGAAGAACCCATGACTCACCACTGTTGCCTGTCACTTCAGGTTTAGATTCCATCTTGGAAGGTGTTAATCTATCAAGCAGCAAATATGGTTGCCCACATAGGAGGAAAAAACTTTGGCATACAGCATCAGGAAGTGGTGTTGCTTTACAGTATCTTTAAGTTCCAGGGGAATTCAGTTGCTCACGAATATCCTATTACTGTGCATATTATTAATTCTTTCAGGTCATGCTGGCTGTTTTACCTGTGGCAATAGTGTCACCATTCTGAAATCAGAACACATTACAGAGCAGCACAATAAGAACATGTTGTTAAAATGAGCATGTGTGCATGTGTGCCTGCAAGCAAAAGGACAATTACTAATCTAAGCAGTTGAGCTTCAGCAAAACCACATCTTACATTATGCTTCTGAAGTATTATAATAATAGCCATTCATTCTGTTACATTACTGGGCACATGTCCTTTCATTTCTATCTTCTTTTTCCTTAGCAAATGAGGCTTTTACAGTTATACTGTGTGTCAGCACATCTTTGTAACTGTTGGATCTCTTGACTAGTTTCAACCTAGTTTAATAGAGGGACAACGCTCTTAAAGATATTAACTTAATGAAGATTTTATGGACTCTTTATTCCCATAAAATCTGAGAGCCTGGCTGAGAGTCTTGAGGTCCAAGTTAGTGTCCCCTTGAAAAGAAAGATAAGGAGAACTTAGTTCTCTCTATTGTGTTTGCTATTAGCAAACCAGCTAATTGGTATACACAGTCTGGATAGCACACTGTGCCTAAATCTGAACCAGCTACAGCACCAGTTATTGCTTGCCCAGCCTGACTGGTGTAGGATGCATGAACTGAAGGTATAAGAGACAGAGAACTCTGGAAGTTACATGGGGAGTAGCCCAAGAAAGACAGGAGAGATGCAACTTTCTGGGAAATAGAGGAAATTAAGCTTCATTAGTTCTGCTGCTCACAGAACTTGCTTTTTTCTTAATGAAAAGACTTAATCCTGCAATCCTCTGTTAGAAATGCTAATTCTGATAAGGAAGGTTGCTAGAGCATGCAGGTTATTGTGGTTCTACCCATTAAAGCACACCTATGATCACATCAATCAGTCTAAGATATCCTGCGGCACTTTTATGGGCGTGCAAAATCATGTCTTAATTTCTTTCATTTTTGAAAAGCAAGAAAGAAAAGATACCAATTGTGGTTTTTTACGGTACAATTAGAAGCTCAGTTCACCTTGCTGCTTTGCCTCAGAGCACTGGACAATAAAAAAAAAACCAACCAGCCATTCAGATTTCTCATAGTGCAGAAAATCAGTCAGTCAGCCCAGTAAACTGCGTGCTTTTAAAAGCATGACAGGGAGTTTCAAGGAGTCTAGTTTATCCACAGAAGCTTAAAGAGACTTCTGTTCAGAGCTGCTACATAAAGAATATATTTCTGATGACAAATAGCTTTATAACAAAAGAGCATAACTATGAGATACTGCAGGAGATGGAAGCTGAAGCTTAGCAAAACAAGTCTAGAAATAATAATGTGTTTAATTCAATAAGGATATTCAATCAGTACAGAGAGTTGTTTAAGAAGATGACACTTCCTCCGTATCTCAAGCATTTGAAATCAGCCTTTTATTACAGGCTTAGTGACTAGATACAAACTGATGCAGAAGCTACTGAGCCGTATATTTGTTGTGCACAAGATCAGACAAGTGGGCATCATAGTCCCTTTTGGTCTTAACCTTTCTAAATCTAAGCAGTAATTCTAAGGAAATATTCTTGCCCTTCTGAAAACACTGAGGTTTAATTGCCCTGGTTTACTTAACTCCTTTATGGCTGTGTCTACCTTAGATAGCTCTAGCTGTTGTCAGGACACAATGTAATCAGTAGACCATCATGCTGATACCTCCAGCATTTCTTTGTGCCAGATAGTCATAATTTTTTGTGTCATGTAGCTGATGTCAAGAATTACAGTGGCTGGAGCCAACAGAGGTTACTCACTGTGCCTTACTTAGCATATGGCAGCCCTGGAGGAACAGCAGCTGGGTCTCTTCTGGCTCTGGTGCCATTTGGCTTCTGTACCTAACTATCTATTTTCCACACAGGCAGTCCTAATAATGGCCTAGAGCACTGCTATGCTGAGTCTGCAGTGTTTAAAGACTATTAAAGGTGCCCACCGATCTAACTTTTGAAAGGACACATATTTCAGGATGAGAGGTTGTGACTCAATCACAGACAGATGCTTTGCCTGTACACATGGGGCTAAGATGAGGAAGGAGCTCTACTGAGTGTGTTAGTTCTGTACTACAACCTTTACAGCCTGTACAATGTTACCATGGCCTCTCCTTTTCAAAATTCTTTATTTAAACTGTTCTTCTGTTGACTGAGGAGCCTGAAGTGTGTTCCATAATGTCATATAGCTGCAGAAAGGCATAGAATTGACATGTACATCAAAGAGATACCAAAGATACCAGAAACTCTGATTTCAGATATGTAAGTGCTTGTTTAAGGACATTTTTATTTTCCCCCAGTATTTGTAGTAAATATTGATTTCAGATCAATACTAGCTATCCTATACACTGGAAGTAGTACTAATGTTTTGCTTTTCAGAACAATTGTCTGTCTTCTGGTGGTGCCTCCACTGTCTAATAAGTTTAATTTGTATCAGTCCAGTACTTCTTAGCCATAAATAAATTTCCTTTCCAACATGAAGACATACAGTCACAACACATTGCAGCCCACTCACTATGAAATTATATTGATCACACAGGGATAGACAGCATTATATATATTTCTAATGAATAATTTAACTACAGACAGCAAACAGGCATTCCAACATATTCTGTAAAACTACCTGACATTTTCTAAGTTCTTCTGCTGCCCTTAATATCACACTCATGTTACATAGATGGAGTTGCAATAAAGAACTCACATCAAATAATTTCCTACTAGAAAGTGATTTTGTGAAAATGTTTTGCAAGAAGACATGAATGCTGTCAAAATCCCCCAAAATGCTGTCAAAATATTTTTGGAAGTTAAAACCACTTTGTGACAACTATTTCATTTTAAAAAGCAGAGCAATAATTTTGGATAGGAGCCTGGAGAATGAACGGAGTTCATATTTCCCAATATGTTTCATTTTATATACTACATCAACATTTCAACAGGTGCTTTGACCACACATGCCTTCAGTATTTTAGGGCAAAGGCTTTTGATCTCTCTGACCCCTAGACAAAGCAGGGATGGAACTATCAAATTAAGATGCTGAATACAGAAATATTATGTAGTAGACCAATCAAAAAATAATGTACTACCGTATTTGTAAGGAGATTATCTCTGTAAATGTGATAATATTGTTAGGCAAAAGTAACTCATTAAATATCGCAGAACAGAACACTGAAATACTGTTCTAGTAGGAATGATGAGCTAATTTTAAGCTAATTTTACTAAAAAGCAATAAGGTCAGAGATTTTTTTTCTTGTATTTTATTTTATTAACCTTATTTTGTTTATTCGTTTTGCATGCCAGTGGCAACCCTCACATCTTGTGTGATCTGAAAGACTCGAGGTCAAGGTTTAGAGTTTTTCTTTTATCATAGGGGAGAAAAGAGAACAACAAATTGTCAAAGGAGGAAGGAATTCTTCTTGTGCTTTGGTTTTAAATGTCAAAAATATTCATAAACTGGTAAGCAAATTTCATCTCCTGATTGCATTTTTAACTAGCTGCATTTAGGTATTTTTCTGACAGCGTACTCTGAAGACTGCAGATTTCACTCTCTAGTGCTTTTTAAAGTGTTTATTGATTTTTCCACTTTTCTTCTTGGTGCTGAAAGAGTTTTTCTGATACTAATTTTTAACTTTCTAATGAACTGGTCAAGAAAATTATGAAACTAGTGATATTTCTAGTGGTGTTAAAAGTAGAGGAAAAAGATTTGGAAAAAATAGGGGAAAACATTTTCATGTAAGAAGAATTCCTAGTGTTTCTGTTTCCACATTCAAGCCTGATGATTAACATCCATTATATCTAAATGAGCAAATCTAGTATTTTTTTCTGCTTCCTGCATTAAACTATTGAATTAAACTATTGAACTATTTTGCTCTGCCTAATTAAAAAGCTACAGCATTCTATTAAGAGGTGCAATGAATTGGTCTAACAAAATGACTTTTCAGGCCTAAATCTACAAAGGGACATAGGAATGCATGTTCCCACAGCTGTTAAAATATTAGTGGGATTTAAGATTTGCCAATGTCTTTTGTGAATCCAACTCCACATTACCTGCTCCCAGATTCTCATATTAGAGGATCTTATAGAATTTCAAACTGCGTCTTATTATCACTGCTGTTGAACCAGTAGCAACAGAAGGCCTACAGACAGAAAAAGCAGCACTGGAGCTACAAAGATTTGCTTGTTTTTAGGTGTGTGATTCATCAGGGTAACCAAGTTTAGTTTGTTATTGCAGGAACATATTCTTGTCCTGTGGCAGGGTAGTTTTTCTGCTGGTAACTTCGTTTCGCTTAAGCTGCTCAAAGGTTTCTTGAACATAGCAGTTTGTGGATTAGAAATTAATGCCGACACTTCATCCCTCATGAAAATCTGAGGCAGTTGAAAGCGTATTTTAGGAGAGTCGGGCCCCCAGAGGCAGGCTGTGAGAGATACAATCAGATGGTAACTGTAGCCTCTGAAAATGAGGTTTGTTAACTCTGTTTCTTGGGTTTCCGCTGTGTAATTAGATCAGCTCTTAACTGAGAGCTTATGTAGATACATCCCATGTTTCCAATTATAATAACAGTCAGATAACACCTTCTATCTCAGGATGTCCATCCAAGCTCAAAAATTTTCTGCTCTGAGGCAGAAAAATATTGAAATGCAGACAGACACAGATGAAGCATTTTCCTCAAGGTTATAAGCGAAATATCTGCCCATCCTGGGAATATAGCCCAAATATTCTCTTTTCCTTCTGCTTTAACCACAGAACCCTCTTTCCTTTCTACTTAGAATGCTTTCAGTGTTTTTAAGTGCTGCAATTATCCTTTGACTGCTTTCTATTTAAAGACAGGGATATGTACTCAGCACATCTCTAGAAGACACACGAGCAAGCATTTGTTATGAACAGATTGTTCAGGTTTCCTAAACTGGAAGAATGAAGTCATTATTATCTTTCTAATGTCAAAAGCATTTTAAAAGTCAAAAAACTCTCATCTCCTCAGCACAGGAAAAAAATTGTGAACACGGAATTCCAAATTATTTTGAAAGAACAGTTTTTCTTGTGAAGACTGTAATTCACTGGATTATGATTAAAGCTATCATTATTGCTTTATGAGGGAAAGAATATAATAACAGTGACATGACCTTTGTGTAAAAGATTTCTAATATTCTTGTTTAGGGATATCTTTTCTCCAAAGTGAGTTGCTGGCAGTTTGAAGAAATGAGATTTGCCTTCAGTTATTTGTGATTTCTTATGGAAAGGAATAGCCAAGAGTGTCCTGCCTTATACAGACACTCTGACACAACTAAATCTATGATCAAATAATCAGGCAAATCAGAGTCCAGTTCAGGGTACTGTGCATGTCCTTTTCCGACTCACTTCCTCTGTTGATCAGAAACACAGCAGAAACCAGACAGAACTCTTTATCAAGCAGTTAAGACCAAAAACATTACATTGAGAAATTCCAGCAGTCTGCTTTACTGAGTGGGGAAAGAATTTCAATAACAAATCCTGTATGAGCTTATACATGAGGCAACATGAGGCGTCTGCACTTGAGTTATGGGCACCGAGTGGCTGGTTATGTTTGCTTGGGGGAAATGTAGTCATGTTTACTGTGGGAGGACTTCACAGCATCTGAAGCTGTTGGGAGAAAGTCTGTAGCAGTGCAATTATAGACTGCTATGCTTATTTGAGGTAGCAGAATTGCTACATATGTAACCTTAACTCAGAGTTCTAGGTTTCCATTTGTTGTGACTATGTAAGGCCCTTGTCAGCCCTGTGGGGACTTAAGGCAATCCTTTAACAACACACCACTGCCCGTATCTATTACCTGCATTGCCTCTGTAAAAGACTTGATAAGTATGAGAAAATAGGCTTTTTCTCATGATGTACCACAGCATTACAGCCTTACCTGTGCACATCCATTGGCTTTCATGCAGCAAAGCAATAGAGCATCCTAAGGCAGTGTTAGCTGCTCAGGAGTGTGGTATCATTCACTCCTGGGCCCCACACATTGCCTACTCCTACATGAAAAATAGGGCATAGGAAGTAGGGTACTGGATGCCCAGGATCTGGTCCAACATGGAGTTTGCAATTTGGAGGCTTATGGTTGTGAGAAGTGGCTCTGGGTTTTGCACATCAATGTAACTATATTTCCAGATGACAGGATCCTCGTGTCTTCCCACAAAGTAGTGGAAAAAAAGTTCTGAGGGGGTTGTTTGAAAAGAAATAAATTAAAAAGGCAACTATCTGATTTAATAAGTACTGGCTCAGCTTATATATTGTGTGCATGTGCTAATCATAAATTTTCTTTCCTTTTAATCACCTATTACTTTTTAAGGCTAACAATCATTGACTGAAAATGGGAAAATTTGTTCAGAGGAAGGTAATGTTTTGAAAACTAGAATTCTCAGCTGGACATGATGGGAAAAGAAAGTAATCAGCAAAGTCTGGATTTCTGATGTCTAAACCTTAGTTGATCTTCTAGCATGTAATTTAAAACATGAGGCCATTTTGAAGCATGATAAAATCAAGTTATAGATGGCTGAGAAAGATCTCTCCTGGTGAGCTCTCCAGATTGTATTTCCCTACCACTTGGCTTTAGAAGATGCAGCTGAACAACTGCAACCTGAGAACAGAAGAGTTCCAAAGCAGAGAGGGAAATGGAACAAGGTAAAACACAAACACTGAGACATGGCATTTGGCAAAACAAGCAGCAGGGTCTGAATCTAATATTCTCCTGCTGTAGAAAACAGAACAGCATTAAACAAGATCATAGCTCCTATCTGAGCACACAGAGATCTTTTCTCTGACATGGCAATTGCTTATCAGCATAAACCAGTAAAATTCATTATGTTAATGTTGTTAAAATGAGGAATGCCTAAGAATGTAAGTGATGTATTATTTGGAATATGCAGCTGAATTTATCTGAATGTATCTGGCCATCAGAAAGCAGGAGAGCTTTAGTTTGCTGGACCCTGGGCTTTTCCCCCCTGCACATTGTGTGCCTGCAGTAACAGAGGGAAATGACATCTGAATCCAACCGAGAAGTCATTCGGGGCTGATCTTTTTGGCTTTCTTAAGATCTCGGAAAAGATCCGAGGGTCTTGTAAAAAATGTGTTGGAAATTCATTCCTTTCAAAGAATCAACGCCAGGTGGCACTACAGAAGGCAAAGAAAACAGCAGCTGTTAAAACTCTAGAGCTCACTCGGGCACCCTGCGCTTGCACCGATGAGAAGGGAACCCCTGCCAAGCCAAATGCAGAGGCACTGTCTTAGAGGCACTGTTCTGCTGGTGGCCATCATCAGTTACGATGTTATTTATCTCAAATGTCTATTGCAGGTCACATATTACTTACTAGAGGGGCTATGTGGTCTAATTTATTTATTCTTTCTTTTTTAATGCAGACACTATCTCTCGCTGGAAAGAAGAGGGTTTGTTGGTTTTGCTTTGCTGTTACAGGGTGCATTAGCTGTTCACCACATATTCGTGTTTTCTGCCCACTGACTGAGGCTGCCGCTGTTTGTGTGTACTCTAGAGGCAGCTCAGACTTGTCCAGACACCAGAATAACCCCCCTGTGACACCTCAGGGCATGGGCTCTTCCCAGAGTTCTTCCACTTCTGCTCAGGTAAACACCACAGCAGCAGCTTAGCTCTGTTTGTTTGCACTTAATCATCTCAGCTGCTAAAAAAAAATAAAAATAAAAGAAGTAGAATCAAAGTGTGATGCAGCAGATGGATACTTGCCTTTCTATTAACGTTCACTTAAGGAAGGAATACTTGTCATCCATTCATAATTGGCCCAGAAGCTAAGTCCCTTTCTTTTCTACCAGGCAGACAGAGCAGACTGAAGATCGGGAAAAGTTCTGTGTACAGTGGGACTGCCTTCACAGTTGGAGAAGAGTTTATTGAAAGGGGAAAAAGTCTTCCATCTGTACAGCTTGCTCAAAGCTCTGTGTTACCCTCTCTCACCAGCCAAACCACTGCCTTTAAGGCAAAAGACAGATTTTGTGCTGATAGCTTAACAAGGCAAAAACACCCAGGGAACAAGGGGGATATGAACTTATTAAAACAGATCATTATACATAGTGTGTTACTCTCAGCATCTCTGTAAATGAGTACATTGATCACATTGAAGTACAGCTTCAAAGATTCAACATGGCTGTCATCCAGCTTATGTACCGTATCACCCAGCGAGATGAAGGTACATGCCTCCTCTTCCAAATCTTCCCAAGCCTTCTGAGTAAAATATCTGATTTACAAAACATCAGATTGGATGCTTTGTAAATTCTTAAGAGAATAGTGAGTTTTCTAGGATCAAGAGCTGTTTTGTCTATGTGACTCTCATTCTCGGGGCATTCACCTCCTACATTTCTGAGGGTTTGACTTGACAGACTGCTGCTGGACTACACATGTGTTCTGCATTCCCTGGCCACCTTCTTCTCCCTGAAGGCATTAAATATGGAGCAGTCCCATCTGCCGCTCTATTCTTTTGCCATGTATAATCCAGAATAACAGGACACTAACAGTGAGTGAGGAGAATAGGTTGTAGAGAGAGAATGAGTGCAAAAATAAAATTTGAAGGATTTAGATTTGCTATAGAATCCAGTGAATTGTCAGAGCTGTTTCAGCAGGTACCTGAGATTTCATTTTGTGTTATCAGTGCTTGTCAGCAGAGACCATAACATCCAGGTATCAAAACAATGTTCAGATTCAAACATCAGCAAAGGGTTTGCTGTAGAGAGATCTAACTATAGAAAATACAATACTGTAAACCTCCTACATCAGTTTCTTTAGAAGCCTGGTAAAATGATATGCTGGTTAGACTGGGTTGAGCCCTTGAGTCTATCAATCTGTCACGTCTCAGCCCTTTGAGGATCTGCAGATAACTGATCTTTTTTTCTTTTTATGTCTCCCAGATTCACAAATTCCTCAAGTAGGTGACAGCACATAATATTGTCAGGCATGCCAGAAGAACTATGTCAAATCAAAGAAGCACAATGTCACATGTTCAGGTGAGCAGGACAGGGTATGCTGGACACCTGCTTTCCCTGCCTTGGTGCACGAGAGCCTGAAGTTGGAAAGGTGACCTTCAAGACATTCTGCAAGATTCAACTGCTTACCCAACTCTTTTCTGCAGGTGTGAGGAAGGGTCGTAGGATTCATTGCCTATGTTTTGTTGAAGTTGGGATTTTTTTTTGGTGTGTGTAGCTCACTCACAGGATGAAATGAGTCTATGAAAAGTCAAAATGGATCATTGCTTTCAGGTGAGGTGTTCCATTTTGTAATTTATTGCAATTTGTTTTCACTAAAGTTAAGTACATTTTGTAACTCTTGAGCAATTTCTTTTTGTCTTATGTCTTTTTCTACATATTTCGTAGAAATGTTAGTAGAATAATAGAGTTATCTTGGTAATACATTGGAATAAAATTTTTAGAATCATACTAAAATTTGTGTGGAAATTAACACTTGAACCTAATGTGCATTATTTATGTTACACTATTTTTTTCCTATTTTGAAAGTTTATCATCTAGTCAAGAAGAAGAGTATGTTGCTTAGATGATTAAGTGCATATACCAAAGAATAGATATCAAGATAAAGAGTATAAAACTTTTCATATGCTAAACCCTGTTTAGTAGAGAAAACAAGGCACAAATACTAAAGAAAGCCTTTGATATTACAGCAAGGTCATCAGGAGTTTCCAGAGCTCATTGCAGGAAAGCACTCAGAAACAGCTTCATTAGCCCAGCAATACAGAAAATTAACATTAATTCTGGATAGATACATTTCACTATTATTCACTCAACCACATCATGCATTTTTGAAGGCACAAGCATATTTAACCAAGACATTTCATACAGAATTAAATGCATACATCAATTAAACAGTCCTTAAAACATCTTACATCAGTACAACTGAGATCAATTTTAGGTACAGCTGTCAGCTAAAAAAGGAATGAAAATTATTGACAGGATTTACTTAGTAGTTCATGCAAGTTCATTTTCCATTGACTTTGCTGTCCTCTGTGCATCGTTGCTGCTTGCCTCTTCCAGAAGAGGTCTGTTCTGTTCCAGCAACTGTAGTTTTGTAAGATACCATCATAGAGCCTTGGTATTCTTTCCAGTAAACAGATTCCTCCAGTTCAATAACACTTTTCTCTTGATTTGTTTGATGAGGCTGAGGTCAGGAAACAAAAGGATATTGTTCTCCTGATAGTGGATATTGCATTGCTGGAGTTGCTTTCAGCACTCTATCCTGTTCTCCTATTTCAAACTTAGACGGAATAAAAACACTCCCACTATAATTCACAGTCACATGCTTCTCACTGGTATCCCACAGTGCTTTTCCACGGAAAACATGTTCTTCCAGAGCTTCAGCAGGAGTTTTAATAATAAATGAAATAGGACCTGTCTGGCCTCTCCCATGGGGGAAGTGAAGACTGTGCAGACCTTCAAATCTCATTTGGTTTTTCAGTTTGCTGCCTCCCTTTTGTATAGTGACATGCATTTCACAAGGAATACAGATGGCTCAGACACCTTCTCCACCTCCAGGCCTTGCATTTTTAAGGGTACTTTTAGGCTCTTTGCCTCCCCTTATCATAGAAATACAAACTCTCAGTAAAGAAGTAGAACAGACAGGGCAGAAACTATTTAGCTACCTTACTATAATGTGTCCACAGTTTCCAATACAGCCCAGACAATACCACAGAGAGGCCTTGGTATGTATTTCTTACCTACCTCTCTGTGATATCTGATTTGGCAAGTACTTTTAAAAACTGATGCTTCCAGAAATTATTATTTTACTAAACTGTCTCTTCAGAGAGACAGATCTACACTTCCATGGTGGTGATGCCCAAAATGAAATCCGTAACAGTTTTAAACAAGATTTTACCTATATTTAATATAAACATCCTAAGACATACAGCTTAATGCTAATTGAAAGTCAGGGGCAACACCATCACCTGCAGCATTTGTACTTTGCTTTTATTTTGTAAATATTTAAGAATAAAGAACAATCACAATAATATATTTAGTTGCTCCGCACAAATACAATCTTCTTTTCCCATTACAGTTTGACAGTGGATTACTATGCTGCAATTGTGTGGTGCAAATAACCATTTATTATATCCTTCTACCCACTAATTGCAAGGAAACCCTTAAGACTCTTGCCAGGATTTCTAGCCAAAGAAGCCTCAGTAGTGATCATGCCAGGTTCAGCCCTGTGCTAACAGAATTGTGCCAAGGTAGGGTATGCATGTATGCATTGTACATAATGAGAAACACAGAATCACAGAACAGTAGAGGTTAGGAGGAACCTGTGGAGATCATCTAGTCAAATGCCCCTGCCAGAGCAGGTTCACCTGCAGTAGGTAGCGCAGGAATGTGTCCAGGGAAGTTTTGAATATCTCCAAGGATAGAGACTCCACCACCCCTGTGGGCAGCCTGTTCCAGTGATCTGCCACCCTCGAAGTAAAGAAGTTCCTCTTCATGTTAGACAGAACTTCGAATATTCAAGTTTGTGCCACTTACCTCTTGTTCTGCCACTGAAAGAAGTCTGGCCTCATCCTCCTGATACACATCCTTTAAGAAGGAAGGTACATGCACCCTATTTAACAACTGCACCCTCGAAAGTAGAGATCACAGAAACACGTGTAGTTGGTCTGTATCTATTATTGTCATAGTGAGCTTGTCACAAGCATTATCACAATGAGCTTTTTCAGCAACACTCACACTTCCCACAGGAAAGGCGGTGGTCCTGTCTCAAAGTGTTGATGCAGTTGATCAAACTCATTTTACATTCAGCAGTGGACAATCTACCACATACATGCTCCAACATTCTGTTGTTGATGATGTCATTAGAACAAAACACATTTAAATTAAGGGTTAGGACAATCCACTATAATTTTCAGAACTTATAGCAAAAATGTGTTTTCCTATTGGCTTTTCAAGAAAAAACAGATTCACCTGCAGGTAACGACAATTTGTCTCAAAAACCTCCCTGTCTGCCAATCCAAGGAGGCAAGAATGACAAGAATTGGTTCCCTTTTGTAACAAACCATGTCTTTGTGTTAGTTTTGAGATCTGCAAAGTAGATGGAGGATAAGTCCTTTTAAACCATCATGAGCTTCTCCATCACAAGATTTCTTCTCTTTCCCCTTCATCTCTGCAGCTGAGATAGAGTTAACTTTTCACACACTTTATTGTATAAAAGTGGGAGATAGGGTTTTTTTTCAGAAGCCTAAAGGCACAGTAGCAGTCTTTTGTCTTTCTCAAAGCTTTCTTTTAACATGTGTGCTAACCCACACTGAAAATATCTCAGCATTCAACATCACTAGAGATGTACTGCTTTTCATGTGACTTTTCAGACTTTTCAGCATGCCAGGAGAAAGGTTTTTCTAAGACCTGAAATGATCATGTTCTGAAGGGCAGTTGTGTGCACACATGAGAAAAAGCAAAAACGCTGAGTGGTAACAATACCAATTCCTCAGGAAGGAATTCTTTTGTCAGATCATTCCTGTAAGAACAGGAATACCTTTTTCTAAATATGCTTTACTTCATTAATTTTTTCACTAATAGGAAAACTAGGCAAGAATAAGGGCAAAGAGTTAAAATACTTTAAATTAGAGGTTGCTGACAAGTTTTGATGACTCAGGCACAGGATGAGCAAGTTTATTTACTGGTAGGAAATGGTTCGTATCTGTTGTGCACACTTGAGAAATGTCCTTATAAAGTCCTTGGTCAGTTTCTTGGGAATGTACCGCTGCTGCTGTCAGGACTCCAGGTACATACCACACAAGTCTATTTTAACTTTTTATAGCATTGGCACTCTACCTATTTTCTTTCACTGGCTACATTTAATCCTGAATTAACTCAATGGACTTCAGCATGGTTTTCTCACTAGAAGGACAGATATGGCTCATTCTGTTTGATTGAAATTCTGCTGTGACCTACTCCTCCTCTTGGGAACATCTCTGAAGATACATAGATGTGTCCTCAAGTCTCCACTTTCATTCTGGCCTCTGCAGATGTTTTGGCTTTTGCAGCTTGGCCGTTGCTGCACTCTGAATATACTGATTAGGGAGCAGTCACTGGTGAAACAACACCATGGATACTCCAGGGAAAGTGAAAACACTTGCAAAACTGATTCTGAATTATATATGCACTTTTATTTGCTGTGAATCCTTTAGAAAACAATGTTAGAGTGGCCAGAGGAACCTCAGTCCTCCCTAGCATTATGAAAGCAGCATCACACAATATCAACCGAATATAAAGAGTGTATTTCTGGAATTCCTACAAACTGCATAGTTGATAAACTGTAGTCAGGCTTTTTGCATTGTCAGAGCTAAGAAAAGACTGAAAGAAGCGTAATTAAGCTTTGAAAGAAAACTTGAAGTGTTTCATATAAATCAAAGCATTGTTATGGACAACTTTAACTACATGATAGTTAACTACATAGTCATGATGTGACTGTGTGAGAAATGTTGTTGTACAGGTATTTTTTTCACTATTATGGTGAAGGCTGACAGTTTTAATGGGGTAGGCTGTGAGGAGAGAAGAATGGACTCACAAGTCCTATAGCCTATGCCACTAAACCTGCCTCTGACAGATGATGAACAGATGATCTCTAACTTAAAGATTAATACAGTACCACGCAGAAGTGTTTTTGTGCTTACAACATGCCATATGCTTGCACCTGAGAACTGAGTAAATTCAAATAGTGATTCAAAATTTTCCTAGAGTCTCATTTTGAAACACATCTGAAGACAGTCAGTAGCAGCTAGGTTCTCTTAGCTCCCAGGGGTGATTGGTATCTATTATTGATGGAAGAGATGAGCCATGGCAGAACCATATCTTAATATGGAAACACTGGTCCACATTCCATTCATTTAGAATGACAATTGCTCATATACAATGAAAATGTCCCGCTCTACCTGCTACAAGTCTGAAACTAATAAGATCAGTTTTGCAGTAAATTAATTCTGAACATCTTACTATGACTATGATGATAGGCTTTTGAAACAACACAGACAAGGTGGAAACTCTCCAAAAGACTGTGTTGTTCTTTTCCAGTAAAGGAAACATTCTATTAGGGAAGACAACAGACGGAAGCCTGTTGGAATTTCCCCAGGTTAGTTTTTTCCTCTATTCCTTTCTGAAGGAACAGCAGTATTTCAGGTAAGAACAAGAGGTTCTAGCTCTCATGTCGGAGTCTGTAAAACCCCACAGAAATCCTGCACTTTCGTAAAAACTATAAGCCTTCCTATAGCTCATCTAGAAATACCTAGAAATACAGTTAAAAGTACCAGTTAAAAGTACTTACAGGGACTTAAATAACTGCAGACCTTTAAAAACTTCTGAGTGTGGAAAAGTTATCAAAGGAAAAAAAACCCAAAACCAGCGTATGGTAGTTTGCTGGTCTGTTCTCCACTGTGTACCAAGAACAAGGAGAAACACATTCCTTTTCTTCCTAAAACCATGTTCCCATAATAATTTTTTTGACAAGTACTGATCAGTTCAAGGAGTTAAAATGGACTGTAAAAAAACTGATTTAGTCACATGTGTAATTCTTGTCCAGTTAGTCCTTCACAGTGTCTTGAGATTCAGTTCTTTATATTTGATCTAATTGCCAATAAACCAGTAGCAAAGTATCCGTATTTCAGAGAAGAAAATACACAAGTTCAATATACAGGACCATATTATAGTCTCAATAGTTCAACCATGCCAGATCAGCAAATTGAATGCACTTCATTGAATTTGTTGAAGTCAAATCAAGGTGATCATAGCTGTTACTAACTGTTGTGTCTAAGGGTTCTGGCAAGGGTCCTTTTTCACCCTGTTGCCATAGGAAGTCAACACTTCTTGCAGAGGCCTCCTGATCCTGCCAAGAGCTGAGTGCTATAATTATCTTAATTAGATCTCTTCATGTGTAATAAAGAGAACCATATCATATTTTTATTAAATTAATACTAAGGTTCACGTTATCTTAGTGGTGGCTGTCATTACTAATATGTGTTAAATAATTCTAAGTGGAGCTATGTCTTGAATACTCAATTTAATTCCTCTCTATATTACATGTATGATTTCCTAATCACCCTCCCATGAAGGTATTTCAAAGTTCAGTTGAAATGCCTCTTTGACATGTAGTGTCTAAAACTGGCATGCCCTTGTAACTCCAGGGATACCTCATAGCAGCCTACCAGTACCTGAAGGGAGTCTACAGGAAAGGACAGGTTTAGATTATACATTAGGAAGTTCTTCACAGTGAGGGTGGTGAGGCACTGGAACAGGTTGCCCAGAAAGGTGATGGAAGCCCCATCCCTGGAGACATTCAAGGCCAGGTTTGATAAGGCTCTGAGCAACTGGATCTAGTGCTGGATGTCCCTGCCCACTGCAGGAGGATTGGACAAGATGGCCTCTGAAAGTCCCTTACACCTCAACACATTCCAAGATTCTGTGAACTCTAACAGTATTTGTATTCCACTTTTCATCTAATTCTCATAAAATTCTGTTTAAAGATGTGTAGATGTGGGACATGGTTTTGTGGTGGACTTGGTAGTGTTAGGTTCATAGCTGGACTTGATGATCTCAAGGATCTTTTCCAAACTAAATGATTCCATGATTCTACAATTTGATTTCAGCTAGTGCCATTGCAGGGTGGCTCAGCCTTACCTCTAGGACATACAAATATTTAAAGCAATTTTCTTGGATCATGTTATTGTTTAAGCTAATCAAGATTTGGAGAATTTCTCAGTGCAAAGAAATAAAAGTTGTTCTGGGCTGTCAGGAAGGATCTTGACTTGAACTGTATCAAGTAGAATGTCTTAAATTTGAGCAATAATTTGAAGCTGTTTGATTTTTAAATTTTGTGTATGGGCACAAGTCATAAGGTCATAAGTTTGTATATTGTGTGCAACTCAGTGATGTAGAACACACGCTTTTAGGATACACAGGAAAACAAAGTGTATATTAGGAAAAAGGCTAAAGCAACAAATACCAGGTAAAATGTCATGGAATAATCAGACATTTATAAAAATGCAAGATGAAAAATTCTCCTTAAAATACAGCTAGAGCAGAGGAAATATTTTTAAGTCTTCTCTGTATAGTCCTCCCCTTTAAACACTTGAATGGATATCCAGATGTAATTACAAGTAAAAATGAGTACTCAGTCAAAATACATGGTCAGATTGTCACCTGTCACTGCAGTATTATCTGAAATGAAATGGCATTATTTTGGCATGGTTTTCCTAATTCCTAGATTTTTTTAACTGCCACAGATGTCTAGAGAATCTTATTCATGCTGGGCGGTTGCATATCACCTGTAGTGGACAGGAGAAAATCTTTAGTAATTTTACTGTATTAAAGTAAGATTATTAAAATTAATTTATTTTATTTTATTTTACTTGTCATTGTTTTGGATTACAAGTATTTTTTGGTTTTAAGAAATATATTCAGTAAAAGAAAAATAATATGCGCTTTCTCTCATGGATGAGGAATTAAAATTTTTTAACTTGTAAAACAATATTACAAACAATATTCTAGATAAATAAGTTTATTTTTCCTTTAAAAAATCCAACACCAGTCTCTCAAATGTCAGTTTATATTTGAAAGTATATGACTGACCTTTCTTTAATGAATTATATTTAATATTAGATACAAAATAATTGCACATTGCATAACAAATGCTTTATTTTCTCTTTTATATATCTTAGCTTTTTTAATATAATCCTTTTACAATGGCCCAACTTGTACATTCCTATAGCAACAGTATAAATGTTGTCTATAAAGAAAGATTCATGATTAATATGGCAGATGAAATCAAGACGCCTTGGTCCAAGTCTCTATACCTTGTTATGCATATTATAGAACTTCTATCATGTGAAACTGATTTAAAATCCACTCTGATCCAATTTAAATCTGATCTGAACATCTATTGACTTCTAGAGTAAATAGAAATATCAATGCTGACAGCATGAAGTTAGTTTGAAAATAGATTTAACCTGAACTTACACTGTAGGTTTACACCGCTTTGGGAGGGCAATGTCAGGACAAATATAATAGACATGGTCTTCTAATCCCAGCCATGGAAGAAATCAAGGAAGTAATAGGTTTAAAATCTTTTTTCTTACTGGTGACAAGGAGCTCCATGCTCTTAGTGCTAAGTGAAGACAATATTTCTTCCAGTAGAAAAATTAGAAGACAATCAGGCTTGATTATGAGAGTGGGAATACATTTATGCAAAGGTGCAGGAGAAAAAAAATAGATACAATGACAGGTTTAAAAGCAATACTTTTCCCTCTCAATGATTAGGGCATCAATAGATCATTAAATGTAAGTACCAAAGATAAAGCCCAAGACTAGTAATAATGTTGGTCAAAAATGTCCTTAAACTGAAGGAGATTAAGTCAGTTGCACCTAAGATGTTAAAAAAGGTTCTCATGTATAAAAAGTTATTTGCAGAAGCATTGATTCCCAGCTGATGGCATACAGCAGCTCTCATGTTGGATGACACTTCTTGGGAATAGGGGAGTGAGGAGGAGAGAAATATTTCCCAGTGGCCAGCTGAGAAAAGCAAGATCCTCTGTGCATCCTCCCCTGGACAGCTAGTACCACCCACTATCCCACTTTCCCTGCAGTGCTGCTCTGGGTGACCTCAGGACCTGCCCCAGACCCTG
This sequence comes from Turnix velox, assembly GCA_013400935.1. NCBI lineage: Eukaryota > Metazoa > Chordata > Aves > Charadriiformes > Turnicidae > Turnix > Turnix velox. The sequence goes on along the minus strand of VZTY01022231.1, from coordinate 76,695 downwards.
TCCCCTTTCTTTGCTTGTGATGTGATGATCAGGGTGCACATTGAGTGCTGTCTGCTGAGTGGTTGACAAGCTTTGTGCTGTCTTCTGGGGTCAGTCAGCCACTACAACCAAGGGGTGGGAGACTGGACATGAGGGGGTCAGTCTTGGCCACCACTGGTTGCTCCCCAGAAGAACCTGCCACTACAACAGCAGCAGGTTTGACTTAGGATACATGCATTTAAATAATTTGGAATTGTGAGCTGAAATCAGGGCATCAGATAACATGTAAAATGCACCACTGATGTTAGTTCTCAGTTTCCTTTGGTAAGTGAAGTGAAAAGTACTTTCTCTGCCTCACATACACAAAATACATTCCAGGCAATGGTTTAAAAAGGTAAATTGTTGTGGACCATTAAAGTACCTTTTTATATTCAGAAGAGACAAAGATTTTAAGAAGTCGTAGGAATTTCTAGTTTATTTTCTGAGTCCTTGTGTGTTAAATAAAAGCTGATAAAATACAGATTTGAATGACCACTGTTGGTTACCATTTATCGATTTTTCCATTATCCTATTCTTAGGCAGCTGCCATAGAACCAAATATAGGAGTGAGAGAGCTAACAGTCTAGCAAATGTCAAAGTATTCTTGAAAGTATTTTTAGCATAATAATCCTGTGTTATTGCTGGTGAAACCCTTATTTATGTCTTTTAGTCCATGTTCCTGTAACAAGATACTGAGAAGAGAACCCTTTTTAGTTTATTGCTTTCTTGTCTAATGCCCAGTGGGAGGCACAAAGGCTTAGTATCTAAGGTAGTGAGATATAATGTTATATGGTCTCACCCCATTAGAAAAGGAGTGCTGTTTCACCCCTGAAACTGTTCTACTCCTAAGTCAAAAATACAAGAGTGTGATTCAAATGGTTTACTCAAGAGAATGTTTATTTAAAGACTGGAAACCTTGTTAATTTAGAAGAAACAGTAAGCAGAATGTACCTGAACTCCATGACAACTGAGCAGATGATTAAAACTCTGCATGATCCATATCTTGCTTCCCCGTATCTTTCTCTTGGTGGTCAATGAAAAACACGGTCTTCTGGGCAACTTTCAGATTTAGTATTCTGATCACCTAGGAGATCTAGTATCAGCCAAAATAAATATCCTATGGCATATGGCTGGATATAAGAAAGAAGTGAGGGTGGTGAAACACTGGAACAGTTTGCCTAGAGAGGTTATGGATGCCCCCTACCTGGAGGTGTTTAAGGCCAGGCTGGATGTGGCATTGAGCAACCTGGTCTAGTGGGAGGTGTCCCTGCCCATGGCAAGGCGGTTCGGTTGGAACCAGATGATCTTTCCTTCCAACCCAAACCATTTTATGATTCTATGGTATACAAGGAGTCTCATATCCCTATCCTTTTTACTCTGTGAATAATTTTGAAGCTGTGAGAGACCTCATCACCATATTAAAGATGTCAATCAAAGATTTTTTTGGAATATTTTTCAAAATTTCAGTAATGCAATGTTGAATCAGAGACATCACTTAGGTGAGGAAAAAGGTGACTATTTTTTTTTTTAAATCACTGTGCTTTTTGCATCTCATAAAATTCTGCCCTTCTAAAAGGTCTGGACATATTTCCCAATTTCCTCTCAGTAAAATCAAAGGTTTTAGAGGCCTCTTTGATCTTGCTTGCACCTGGCTGAACATAAAAGAGCAAATGTTCTGGATCCTGATTTGAATGTCAGCTATTCTGGCAGGGCAATGGTTAGGACGTAATAGATGTCATCTTCTTGGTGCTTGGAATGTCTGGCCTCCCAATGGAGCCTTACCTGAATTAGCAGGTAGAGGTGTGCCTGGCTTACTTCTGTGCTATGCTGGAGCTTTGCTGAGAATAGCACTTCCCACTTTTGCTTTTTTAGGCATACACTTACAGAATTACTCATCTACAAATTGTCTGTGTGAGAGAAAAGAGATCACAAAAAAGAGAGATTCTAGCTGTTACAAATACTAATGACAGCAGAGACCTCTCCTGATTTCCTGAAGCCTTCACTGGCTACAGTAGATAATTTTCCCCTCTCTCTGGGCTTCAGACACCATGTCCCATGCTCAACCCCAGCAACTTCAGCATTTCTAATACATATTTAGTTCCTCCAATTTTCTTTTCTCTGAAATATAAAACAGTAGTGTACATAATCTTCAGCATTTATAAGTAATGGTGTGTGGTCAGGAAGGAAGTATGTATGAGAAAAGTAGATTTTAAAATGGGTGAAGATTTTGCACAGGTTATAGGTACCTTTCCACATGCAGATCCTTCTGGCAAACTCTTAGGGAGGAACAACAGCACAGTAAACTCTCCTTAAAATGTTTCAACTTCTTTCCAAGAGTACTCTTTATACGGTGCATGTCTTTAATTTACAAAAAACTTTAGATTCCTTGAAGGATCTCATAGGGAGCACATTGGTGTTCCTGTGTGACCTGGACTACGTGTTCCTGCTCTGGAAGGGGGATTGGACTAGATGATCTCTTCAGGTCCCTTCCAATCCCTGATATTCTGTGATTCTGTGATATCTTCTACATCTTCTACCTTCTCCCCCTGCTCATACCCTTAAGGGTCTGGGGAGCATAATCAGCTTTCTTAACACTTGAACCAATTACTTCCCCAACAATGTAGACCAACTGGGCACTGGAAGAGCATTAACCCACAACAAAGTTAGTAATTGCATTAGTAGTTCTTTTGGCATATTTAGTTATGCAAAGATTACTGGTTACATGGTTACTTGTTTAATGCAAATAGACATACAAATCTAATGAAATTCCAGGCAAGAAGTGCTACCCTGAGTTTCTTGAAAAGTCTCTGTCCCAAATGACATCAATTTAAACCTAGTAAACACATAAAATCATATCTAACTGAAAGAGAATGATGTGGAAATGTCACAAAATTTTAGTTTACAGGCAAAAACAAAGTGGGGGGAGGGGCTTGTGGAGAGAACATAGTGGGCAGAGTGGTGAAGAAGTGAAGATACACTCATTTTGCTGGCAGTACCAGCATATTTTAAAATTGGTTTTCTGAAGCTGTCATTTGGCATAAGTTTCTGATTTAATTCAGTGATCTAACTTTAGTCAAATGTGGCTGAAATCAAGCCATATACATGAAAGACAGTCAAAATTTGTGGGTTTGGTACAGCTGGTATCATGGATTCAACATGAGACACTACAAAATCAGTTAACTTGAAGGAAATGGTCCATTAAGAGTTATTTCTTGAACTTTAATATATACAGTATTAGAGAACACAGAATACATGAAAGTTGCAGCTGTGTACTTAGCCTGAAATATGCAGAAACAGTAGAAACAAAACGTGGTGCAAATATTTCTAGAGTAATGGAATCACTGACAAAGCTGAGCAGAAATAGGCATGTTTTCTGAAGTGGCACAGGGAGGAAAGGAACTATCTGTCATTTAAATTTATAAATTCACTATGTTTTTATGTAGAATAAATTTTTTAAAAGTATTTCTTCTGGAAAAATGATTGCTTTTATGATTGCCTTCTATAGTCTCTGCAATTTTCACTCATCCAGAGATGTTCACAAAAGAAAGGTGCTCAAATAATATGGCAGGCAAAAACTCACCATAATGAAAGAGAATTCAAAGGCTGAAAAAACACATCTATTCCTGATCCTCCTGTCTCCTTCTGGAAAACTGACCACTTCCACTCTTCAGAAAACAAGTTACTTATAGTTCTTTGTACCTCAGTCTCAAATCACTGGCCAAACCTTGGTACCATCCCATATGGAAGCAAGGTAAAAGATTCTAATAGCAAGGAAATTTAGGTAATGTCTGGATTGCATGCTATAATATTATCTGACAGCCAATATGCTATTTAACTGTTTGTCATTACACCTGTCACTTATAAACAGGACTAGTGTATCCATTATGGACAAACAAGGTAGTATTTTCCAGTGATCTTTGTGCCCTGGCCTCATCATGCAGGATCAATAAAATTCCATTATTATAGATCCGACTCTTTCCCTTTTTATTTGTCCTAATTTATAGGTGCATTTTTAATCTGCCTATTACATAAGAATCATCACAACTTCAGCATCAGATTTTCTAGTATACAAGATCAATTCTGATGGCATTCTATAAATCATATTAGCACAAAAAACATTTTTCCTAAGGACTGTAGTACCTACTACATGCCAGGAAACTGTTTTGCCTTCTTAGTACTTCTTTCTCTCAGAGATTTACTTTCACTAAGTGATTCTGTAAATCTGGCCAAGTCTTTTAAAGTTTCTTTGAACTTGTGTTCCTGGCTCTGTAATGCTTCTCACGGCCATGATCCCAAACTAAGAGCATCCTAGAAAATCACTCTGCTCCTTTTTCTACTGTGGAGATAGATTTTTTTTAATAATCTTTTTTCTCAAATTGGACCAAAATGGTTTTTCAAAGCATTTCTGGAGTTTCCTTTCTCATTACCTAACAATTCAGGTAATTTTGCTAATACAAAAGGTGACTTTTACTGAACAGATTGAAGGAAGTCAGGCCATTCTGAGATATATGATGTCCCCTACTTTCCCTTCCCATTTCAGTTTAATACTATAGACTGGGACAGACCAAGACATCCTTCACCTATTGAATGGAAACTTAGAAATAATACAGCATAGTATTTGACATCTTCTGAAGCTGCTACAACTGGAATCCACTGCCTCCTATTTGTTCAGGTTGATGCTGAATCCAGCCCTAAACCAGATGATTAAAAAAGTAATCTGAGTGTGACTGACATCAGTTTATGATATTGTTGATACCTACATATCAGAAGCAATACATCCCCAGAGTTTTAAATAAAACATGCAACTGAGAAGAGTGCTATTATGCCACTTCACAGCTAGTTTCCCTTTATCATCAAACCCACACTAAGTAACTGACGCCTGTGGGGACACCCCTCCTTGTTTGCAGTGCAGTGCTTTGCATTTCCAGGCTGGTTTGTTTTCAAGATGTAAATGTCAAGGACACAAAAACTCAAGCATGATAAATCAGTTGCCTCATATGTGCCTACATCAGATGCATGAACAATCCACTGAGCTTTGAATGGAGCCCTTGCCAAATTTTCTAGCTTTTAATAAAAAAGCCTTGGCAGGCTGTCAGCATTGGAAGAATAACATGCAAGCTTATTGAAAACGGGAAAGATATTTCCTCACCAAACATGTTCCTTACCTTAGTCATGGGAAATTCATTGTCTTCACTTTTTCCTAGCAAGCTCTGCAGGCTACAAAAAAAAAAAAAAAAAAAGAAAAAAAAAGAAGATGTTACATTTTGTCAGTAGTGCCTGTAACACCTGGAAATAGTACAGGATGTTATGCATAACCGTATCACTGTGTCTCAAAAGGAAGAAAATTGCTGGGCAAAAAGGAAGCACAGTTATGCTGTTCTCATTGAAAATAATACTTACTTAAAAGCATCAGTAAGCAGTATCTATTTCAAGTAATAATGATTGTGTATTTGGAACAAGAAGTATAATAAAAGTAGGGTGATTTCATGCTATCTGGTCATTGCTATCCTTTGCCTATTAATTAACACAAACTAAAAATCCAGGCTTTTAAACAAAAGCTACATAGTGTTGTTGACACACTAGGCCTTTGAACATGTCTATATTTTTACTACTAAATGCTATTTTCTTGCATCACTAAGTGAAGCTAGTTATACAGTACTTTTTTTATCTGAGTAACATAAGAAAAAAAGAATTCAACATGCATATTTCATGCAGAAAAATGACCAGCCATGCTTTCAGTGTCAAATAAAATGTTTCTTTGAAAAACCCAATCAAAGGAGTTCACTGACTCTAGCTGAAGTCCAATTACCTGTTTATTTTCTGTATAAACACAGCTAAATATGTCCTGCTGATACCAACAGATGCACAACCATGAGATAAAATTTTGTTTGTTTGCTTTTTAAAGTTTTCTGAGTGCAATATAGTATTCCCAGAGCCTTCCTTTGCCTGCTGATTGAGAGACTGAATAGAGAATACAATGACTTAACAAATGCTTTTATTATCCAGGGTTTCAGTGTCATTAAGGGCTTGTCTAAAAACTACAAAGCTGTAATGGGACTATCCAAATTCTCTTTGCGCTCACTAGCTTGGGTACTGATGGCAATTTAGTCATGGAACTCAAACAATATATGACTAAATTAGCTTATATGTCCTGTAACTTGAACACTTGGGGAATACGGAATATAATGTAGTACTACAGTTTCAGTTACCACTGTATTCCAATTTCTTTCCAGCAGCAATTTCTTCATTCTGAATAGTGTAATGTATATGTATATGCATTGCATCGTCCTATAGAAGTCACGTATATTAACATAAGTAATATCTCAGCCACTGGGTTATGCATTATTAGAAGATTGACATGCTTTTGTATCACCATGTGTGTGAATTTATAGTGACTAGTACTAAAGTCCCTCACTGTAATCAAAATGTTTAACAGAAAATAGGAGTTTTTATGCATGTGGCTGTGTGCATGTTTATAAATAATTAGGTCAGCATTTAACTGATTAAATAAAGAGCTGTCAAATGCCCATCCCCCCTGTGTTTCATTTCTTCCCTTCCTCTCACCTCTCGTTGACTAGCAGATACCCAAGCCTCAGCCAAATTTTCTCATAAGTCTTTGTTTCTGTATCCACCTTTCACCCTTGAAGCAGCTCCTCAGAAATCCAAGAAGTCATTCAGGCTGATAGCCTGTGCTGAACACTAGGAGCACATTCATTTTGGTTACACCCATGCCATCCCACTGACGTCAATGGAGCTACACAGTAGCAGGCAAAGATGGGAACGGAGCCTAAGGGTGAAGTATCCCGAAGAAAGAATCCCTGACTCATAACCTCCAAGCATGGAAGCCTTCATAAATCACTTTTCCCACTACTGGATTCTTCCCCTAATGTCTTGCCTTTCATGAGCAGCCCAAGACACCTCCCCTTTCTGAAGGACACAGTGGGGAAGAATAAAACAAGCTGACATTTCCCTTACACTCTGCTCTAAGCAATAAGGAAAGCTAAGTCAAAAATTTGAAATTGCTCTTTGCTCATGTACCTCTTAGTATAGAGGAGGAAAAGTGGTGACTGATTGATAGAACTCAATTTCAACTGCAGGATGAAAACACAAACAAACCCGCCCACATCCAGTTATAAATCAATACCCTTTATACAACTCATTCTGCCAGGGTGATTGGTTCTGGAAATGTCAAACATGCACATACATCTCCTGACTCAGATACGTTAGGGCAGGCCTCTGCAATTCAGGACTGCACACAGACCTTATGTTGCTTTATCTCTGTGTACAAGAAAATTCAGCTACATTCTTCTTTCTGCAGTAACACTGAAGAACATTTGTAATAACGTAAATTACCATTAAATGCAGTAAATTACCATTAAACAATTACTTTAGGAAGCCAAAGAAAGAGGCTTACCCAAGAAGAAAGGATCATAGAATCATAGAATGCGTTGAGTTGGAAGGGGTCTACAAAGGTCATCTTGTTGAACCCTCTACTGTCAGTGGGGACATCTTGCACTAGACCTGGTTGCTCAGAGACTTACCAATCCTGGCTTTGAATGTTTCAAGGGATGTGACCTCCACCACCTCTCTGGGCAGCTTTTTTCAGTGCTTTTAACTAATGTCTCATCTAAACCTGCCCTTCTCTAGTTTCTGTTCTCTCCTTTCACCTGGGGCTTTCAAAGCACTAGTTATGAAGGATACAAATTATGTGCTTGTCACACTTAGGCCCATCCTTTCCAGCATCAGCCAGCTTTGCAGAAACAGTAGGATCAAAATGGGGCAAAGCAACAGCTGACTGTCTTAAAATCAGTTAACACTGGCCGCTTGAGAACTGCCCTAGCATATATCTCTTTTTATAGGCTGTCAAATACTGTTGGTGGCATCGTATTTAGCTTACTACCAGATACATCTTTCTTAAATTATTTCTAGCAGTATTATCCACCTCCAATGTAAGTTCACTACTACTAAGTATTAATTTGCCTCAAAGAATTTACAGCCAAATGTATTTTATTTTGTCTGGATACTATACAGTAAAATCCCCATTTTCAGCAGCCTGTGTGGGCTCAGCAGAGAATTTTATCCACAGCTTAGAATCAGTGTAAACACAAAATCAGGAATGGCTTAGTTTTGCCTACCCAGAACTTAAGTCCAGTTACCTGAGCATGCTCAGAAGTCATCTTAGTCTGCACAGACTTAACATCTCAGAAGAAACTGGTGATTTGCAGACCATAGCCTCTTGACTATATCTTGCCAGGCTTTTCTCACTGCATGAATGTTGTTGAGCAGCTCTCCCTCCTACTCACCTCTAACTCAGGTGAGTTTCCTGCTTTCAGAACTGGCAGCTTTGAGTATCATAAGGCATGGATGTTATCACCATGGTTCCTTAATCCTTTTCTAATTAGCACTGAATGCATATGCCCATTTTGAGAAATAAAGACAAGGAAAAAAACCAAATATACCCTGCAACAAAAGCATACATATCCTGCAGGAGCAAGTTACGTTCATAAAAATAAAAATCTACCTCCACAGTCCCAGCAAGATAGACAAATTTCCTCTAGCTTATAAAATTCATAAAGAGATCAGAAGATCTCTGTTACTTCCAGTTAATTCTTCTGTCCACAATGATGATCAGCCTCTATACTAGCATGGTTCTTCTTCCTGTTACCCTTCATAGGATTTAAATGAGTGGTATTTCATAGGAGAACATGGAATTCAAACTTGTGTAATTATACATAATACAGAGGTATTTTACAAGTCTACAGGCTGTACTCTGGAGAGGAAAGGGAAGACAATAAAAATCCAAATATAATTTTTGGTTTTAGCTTTTTATGAAAACCTAATTTTTGTTTTATAAGCTCTTTGTAGGGATATAACAGTTTGTGTTAGCACATCTCTATCAGGAGGAAACATTCTTGCTGGAATTATTGGCTACTTCACTAAAATGATTTCTGGTAATACACAAATGATGAGTTGAAACAAACTGGTAACAGCAACTTTACAGGCAAATTCCTGCAGGAAAAAAATAGCAATGACTGTGACCATTACACATTTCACGGCAAGTGACATGATTGTATTGAATGCTGTCATGGTTGAAAGCTCCAGGAATCTCATACACTTCACTGAGTCTGCCTACAAAACGTCTGCTCATGTCCCCTCACAGCAAGATTCCCAGTCCACACAATGCTCAACACGCCAAGCCTCTGCAATGCTCAAGAAGATCAGGCAAAAAGAGCTGCAATAAGGAAACACACAGCAGCAGCTTAAAGAATCCCTTCTCAAACAAAGAAGTGCAGGCATAGAAGAAAGTTTTACAACCGGGTAAACACAGCTGGAAAAGCTATGTATCATAGAATGAATTGAGTTGAAAGAGACCTTCAAAAATCATCTAAGTCCAACTGCCCTACAGTGAGTAGGGACATCTCACACTAGATGATGCTGCTCAGAGCCTCATCAAAACTGGCTTTGAATGTATCCAGGGATGGGACATCTACCACTTCTCTGCATAACCCTCTTCAGCTTCCTGTAGGTCCCCTTCAGGTCTTCTGTTCTCCTCAACCCAACTCTCAACCCATCCTCATAGCAGAGTTGCTCCAGTCCCCAGATCATCCTTGTGGCACTCCTCTGGACTCTGTCCAACAGATCCATGTCCTTCTTGTGCTGCTAACTCCAGAGCTAGACACAGTACTCCAGGTGAGATGACACAAGAGCAGAGCAGAGCAGAGAGACAGAAACACTTCTCTCCATCTGGCAGCCATGGCTCTTATAATGCATACCAGGATACAGCTGGCTTTCTGCATGACTTTTTGTCCACCAGTACCCCCAAATCCTTTTCTGCAGAACTGCTCTCAATCACATGAAATCATATCTATTATACATACAGAGCATTAATATTGTAAACATCTACACAAATTATTTTGAAAAAAATTGTTGGAAAATTCGTAGTTTTGTTAGCCTGCGAGAAAATGCTGATGCCTTTTCGACATAAGAAATGAAAGAGGTGAAGTCTGTGTCACTGTCACCTGTGATTCACCTACAGGAAAGAAAAGAGTATAGACTACATCCACCCATCTTCCATCTCTATTGCCTGTGAGGAGTTACCAGGAGTTAGTTACCTCCCACCCACCACTGTACCCCTGTGTCCACTTCCAGTACCTGAGACTTCTGCTACTCAGAACAACCGGGAGGGGTGGAGGGAGGGAGAAGAGCAGAATGATGCAAAGGTACAGACTGTGGGACAAGTAAGACTGCCCGAGACTGCAGTGTTGTGTCCCTTTCTCATGCATTTGTCCTCCAGCCGGCTGTAACTTTCAGACTGGAAAATCTGATGACTGTATCACTGCCGCAGTTCTATCTAAAGAAAAAGTTCATTTTGGTAGTGTTTAATATTTCTGGTACTTTATGTATTGATTTGTAACTACTCATGCTTCCTAAATAAACAGTTCTAAAACAAATTGGATACAGTCAGGAGAAAAAGCAGATATTCGTTGGAAACCTGAACCACAGCTTTTTAGAAGCCCAGGATGTTGATACCGCTATATTTAGAGCTTTATTTGGTGGTGGGAAAGAAAAAAACACTAAAAGATTTCTTTCAGCTTCGATTGAATGCCACATCAGAACAAAAGCAATTTTATAGATGACGCTAAAGTAGCCAGAAAGTGATATCCTTTTTATTTACTGTCCTTTTTGAGGATCAGCTGCTTGCCTTTATTACTAAAAAAAAAAATCATACAAAAGTATTGCCTAAGCCAGAAGTATGCTCTGATGAATACTAGTTCTACTAAATATTCCATCCAGTTATTATCATGAAATATGACAAGAATTTTCACATGCTTTTTTAAAAAGCTATCTTCTGTTCCCTGATATTCAAGGAAGAAGAAGAAAAAAAAAATCAGTCCCAAGAAATGTGATTTATTGTAAATTTGACCATTTCACAGTACAGAACTCATTAACCAGTTAGACAGGCTGATCAGAACAATGAGAAAAGATTTTAAGATTGTACGTAAAGGCAGGAACTAGATAATGAAATAGCAAAATAATATTCTGCCCCTTTAAGATACCAAAAATAAACCAAAATACTCTCCTCATGTGGATCCTGATAATGCACTCAGCTCTACAGTCACAGGAGTCTAACTGTGGGGACTTCATTGCCAGATCAAGGCACTGAAGTGTAAAACAGAGACATAAGGCGAGACTAACATTAATGCAAATCCAAAGCCAAGAGAACACAAAGTTCACACTGCAGCAGCAAGACAGAATATTATTCAGAATACATATAGATTCCAGTACTTCTCTTGCTTCTGTTTATTAGCTGCTCATTTGTTTCTTTTTTTTTTCCTTCTTTGATTATGCATGGGTACAGCTAATGAGGTCTGTCACTGTTCCAACAACAAATGTCTCTGGAGGTACTTATTTGCTGTGTTTCAATGGGAAAGCAGGTGAGTAAATGAGGGAGCAAATGGAAGATCACATTAGTAACCATGGCAGCCAGCAGCATTTCATCCAAGGAGGAGCTTCCTCTGGTGGAGGCTGGATTACCCTTCCATGATTTTAATACACTGGTTCACAGTGATGGGGCAAGTGTTCCAACGGGTCCATGTGATGGGACCTTATAGAATCATATAGTCATGGATTGCATTAAGTTGGAAGAGACCTTCAAAGGCCATCTAATCCTATCCCCCTGCAGTTATCAGGGGCATGCTGCACCAGATCAGGTTGCTCAGAGACTCATCAAGCCTGGCTTTAAATGTCTCCAGGGATGGGACCTCCACCATTTCTCTGGGCAACCTGTTCCAGTGCCTCACCACCCTCATGGTGAAGAACTTCTTCCTAATGCCTTGCTGTACTTTAAAACTTGTCCTGTAAACAGTCCCTCCCCAGCTACATGTAGACCTCCTTCAGGTACTGGAAGATTGCCATGAGGTGTCACCAAGAGCCTTCTCCAGGCTGAACAGCCCCAGCACTTCCAGCCTGTCTTCATAGAAGTGCTCCAGGCCACTGATCAAACTTGTGGTTCTCATCTGGACCCTCTCTAACAATTCCATCTACGAGACTTTCTACTTCATGTCACTAGGAAGACCCTCCTGAAAGCTATGCCTTTCCTGAGGAAAAAGATTACTTTGTGTTTGCCACGGACTGGATCTCTTGCAAAGATGTGTTTGCTAATGACCAAAATTTCCCTGTGATTCATTGAGTTACACATGCACAAGTAATACAGATGATCTTGTTTGTAATTGCAGAGAACTGCCTGAGCTAGCAGAAGATTGCAACTAAATTATTTTAACTGACATGCAATTATTTGATCATGTCAGATACTTAAAAACCAAATTCTGGTTTTTTAGAGGATTTCACTAAGAGACTACCTTAAAAGGTCACCTTTGCTAGCAAGGATGTGGGCATTACATTTGTCATAATGACAGTGCATTTAGTCTTTGAGTATAACAGAAGTTGCGTATTATTGCCAGCGGTTAGAAATAGAGAGGTCAGGGAGTCAGAAATATGTCTCATTTTCTCATATACTTTATGGAAAAAAAACAGATTCAGGCAAAGAATGCAAAAGTGATCTTCAGTCTCTGGTGCTTAATCCCCTGTCCTTCAGGCTACTCTTCCCAATGAAATCATTACCATAGTGATGATGGCCATTTTACATGCTTTAGCTTCATGCTTTGGCTTTATCTTCAATTTGTTAACTATCCTGGGCAGGTAAGCACTTGGAATACCACAGTGACCACTAATTATACTCTTTTTCAAATAAAGTACATCTGTCATAAACACCAGGCAGTAAAATGTTTTTGAAACAAGGACTTCAAAAAGTCGTGCTGGTATCTCTTTTTACTAACGATATTCGTAAGAATCTGAGAAAATATTATTTGCAATAGATCAAAGCACCAACAGCTGTTCCATTGAGGGAATAATTTCCCTTGTTGATACAAATTAACTACTTTAAATATACAGTGTAGATGCAAGAAAGAGAAGAAGTTCTTTTATTAGCTTTTCAGAAATGTAACAGAGGAAGAGACACAATTAAGAAGTGACATACTTAGAGGGGAAAAATCCAGGAATGCTGCAGGATAAGCAATTTCACTCAAGACACAGAGCAGTTTCTCAGACAGATGAGCTGTGTACAATTCATGGGTTTCTTGATCTGTCATTTCCCTCTCCTCAAATTATTCTCAGATATGCCCAAGCCAGCTCCTCTCACAGTTTTTTCAACAAGAATATAGCTACTTTGGCTAGTACTACTAGAAGCACATAGTCACTAACATAATTGAAAGCAGGAATCTAAACAGATGTTAAATCTAAACCTCTAGTGCCTCTGTGTCAACCAAATTATAAATGTATACTCTTATCAGCATTGTGCCCTATGATTATTTACTGGGACCTAGCTGTAAACCCTGCCTTCCCAGTTTCCCAAGCTGAGGTGGACTAAACCACAAGGTATCACTGCCTCCAGAAGAGAACACAGCATGAAGTGAGCTGCTGCCCTTGGACCAGTCTCTCAGCTTTTCCCCCACAGTTACGGAACAGGGTGACTCCCGAAGCATTGCAAAGTAGCAGAAAATACAGCTGTACACTGGAAGAGCAAATCTCTTCCACAGCAACACATTCACCTTGCTGTCTAAAATAGAGTAGGGCAGGTTTAGATTAGACATTAGGAAGAAGTTCTTCACCATGAGGGTGGTGAGGCACTGAAAAAGATTCTTCAGAGAGGTGGTGGAGGCCCCATCCCTGGAGACATTCAAGGCCAAGCTTGATGAGTCTCTGAGCAACCTGATCTAGTGCAAGATGTCACTGCTTACTGCAGGGGGGTAGGACTAGATGGCCTTTGAAGCTCCCTTCCAACTCTATGACTCTATGATCCTAATGCTATTTTAAAGAACAAGCAGGATGTTTCAAGCAGAGATGTACTGATAAGGCAACTAAATCAAAAGGGATGCAAATTCTTTCGTAAATATTAAGATCTAGAGCATTTGGTACTTCAGATGGGTGTGCAGGAGTGGTGGATCAGGAGTCATGCAGTAAGAACAGGAAGGAGAAATACAGAGAGCAATAGAACAGCATACAGGTAATTTTAAGAATTTATTTTTAAAACAAGAAATATGGAGTGAAATAAATGTGCTGGCATATTCAAAGTTTATTAGTTCAATAAAATGCTTAAAAGTGAAACACTACATAATAGATAGAACAGATGCATGACCAATATGATCAAGGCTGCTCTTCCAGCTCGAATCTGAAGTCACAATGTGACCTTTAGCCGACCACTTCAGCTGAGATCCAATAAAGGACTCAGCCATCTTAAGCCTGACTTAGGCAGATTTGAGGTACCTAAGTCTAAATGAATGACTGAAACACTCTACTCAGTGGCGCACTAACCCTGCAGGAACCTGTCATTTCATAAAGCCCTATCCCTGGTGACATTCAAGGCCAGGCTTGATGAGGCTGAGCAATCTGATCTAGTGCAAAATGTCCCCACTCACTGCAGGGGAGTAGGACTGTATGACCTTTAAAGGTCCCTTCCAACTCAATGCACTCTATGATTCTGTGATATCTCTGTTGTTCACTTCCTGATCCACAAATGCTGCCCCATCAGCAGGAGTGTGCTGTGCTAACTTTTAGGGGCCTACCAATGCTCTTTCCTGGTCTGCAAATTCAGGTCCCCTTTTTGTGGAAATATGGGCACAAATGACAACTGGGACTACACTTCAATACATACTCAGGATCCTCTTCTCTTTATTTCTTGGTAGCTCAGTACCACAGGCTCATTGGGAAGGGCAGAAAGGTGCTGCTCAGCTTAGCTTTAGCAGCAGACTGGAAATGGCAAATGTGAATCTGAGCCTGTGTGTCCTTTCCCCTGCCCTTGACTGAAAGAGTCAAGTGACAGCAGGAGCCACGGTCTCCTTGTCACCTCAGGGAACACAGCCAACCTCTGCATCCAGGTGGTACCTAGACTCACGAGTGAGGTCCAGCCTCTGGATCTGAGGAATACAGTTCTCACAGACCCATCTTGGTTACTGGAGGTACAGAGCTCAGAAATATCCCCATGATGATCACACTGTGCTGAGCTGCAGTTGACTGTTGCTGTGATCATCAAATGAACATCCTTCCCCTTGGGAACACTCTGTGAATCTCACAAAGCAGCGTGGGCACCTTGTGCAACTTCTCTAATGGAAACAGTGTACAGATACTGCAGGCTTTAACCTCCAGGAGTCATTACCTGGTTCTCTGAAGAAATGACAATTATGTGGAAAAACATACTGTGGAAATACCATCGATGAAAGAAACTGCTGAAAGTATTAAAAGAAAGAAAACTTAGAAAAGCACTTTCCTTTGTAATTTGAAAATCTGCTTTCATTCAAAACCGGGGTGAGAAGCAATGCTGTTACGATGCTGCATTGCTTAAGTGGCAAGGTTTGACTAGAAGTGGAATAACTCAAAAATATTACATGTAATGCCCTTTTGATACTTTTTTCCCTTCCATTCCAGCAATAATTTCTTGAAAGTGAAATGAAACTACAAATCCCTACAATACAGAAGTGTTATGTTTGTAAACAGGAGCGTGAAAAGATGTTATGTAAAATGAAGATAAATTATTAGTAGTAACTGAGATGAAGAAAATCAGATTGCTTTAGAGTCTGAACAGCAACCTTAGCTTGATCACACTGCACTTACTGTGCATTATACATTTTGCAGTTTAACCAGTAATAAAAAATGCTGAACATATATAATGCATCTAAATTAAAGGTGACCTGCAAAGAATAATTCACATCCTTTCTCTTAGCATTTATGCAATGAACCCAAGTAGTGCAATGTTTTGTTTTGTTTTCCTCCTGTGTATTTTAGTTGTATTAGAAATTTAGTTACTGTTTAGAAGATTGTACGTTGTCCAGAGAACAACTGAATAGAACCAACACAAAAAATTAAAGAGCATAAATTGCGTAGTTTTGACCTTGTAATTCAAGTTTTGAGCTTGGTGACAAAGGACAGCTTACGTGATTGCTGCTAAATTATGGAATGGGATGTCATAAGAATAAAATGCTTTAGATATTGTTTATTGCTGTTGAAGTTGAATTTTTAATAAAACGTTGAATTTCACGAAATTACCGAGTTGCAGTTAACCAGAGAAAGGATTTAGCATACGGTCTTAGTTATCTATTGAGCTGTACGGATTCACACGCAAACTGCTTGAGACCACCTACAAGTTCCTTGCCAACTTGAGCGAGTCTTTCAGCGGGAAAAACTGAAGAAAACAAAGGCCTTTCAAGGTGTTCTTTCAGGTGCCACCGAAAGGAAAACGGGCGCCAAACAGATTTCGCTTTCGATGCAACTTTCGAGTTGCCGGTAACAGCGTATTTAAAGGTATTTGCGATTGAAGTAGAGGAACGCCTTGCGCCCGTCACAAGCTGAGCAAAGCCGGGGCTCACTCCTTCGCCGGGTCACCCACGGGAGGTCGCCTCCTGCCCCGACGGTGCCCAGCACCGGTAGCGGGCTGGGCGCCGTCGGGCCGCCCACGCCCCCAGCCCGCAACTTCCCGCAAGGGCGCGGCGGCGACTCCCTG
>VZTY01022231.1:0-53827 GCA_013400935.1 Turnix velox | reverse complement strand
ATTCCTGTTTCTTCAAACCCCTTTGGTTTGTTATTCCCCCAATTGCCTTTTTTTTTTTTTTTTTGTGCAGGGTTTGTGGGGGGTGGGAAGGGGTAGAGTTTGTATGATGTGGTGCCTGCATGCCTTTTAGCTTGTCGTCTGTAAAAGGAAAAGTTTGAGAGCTTTACTTACCTCAGAAGTTTATTCTGCTGAACATCGAGTATGGCTAACAGAATTTGACATTTCTGCAAATCTAGTTAGCTCTTGTGTACTAGTAGAGACTCTTGTGTTCATTCTGGTTTTGCAACATACTCTTAAGGTGTTTCAGTATAATCCGAGGTTCAAAAAAACCCCCAGACACTTGCCTTTTCCCCCATCTATTATCTATTGCTGAGATCCAATAAAAATGGAGAATTGTGGGCTTTATTTGCTCTTACCCCTACTCCATCAGTTAAGTAATTTACTCAAGAAAAACATTATTTCCTTTTTTATTTGAGAATAAACAAATGAAAATAGGACATTGTGTATGTAAAACAGCTCTCTTAAAGGAAGCTAGAGTACGTATTACAAGCTGGTTGCTATTGACTACAAAATATTGCTCATCTGCACTCACTAGATGCTC
Organism: Turnix velox; assembly: GCA_013400935.1. Lineage (NCBI taxonomy): Eukaryota > Metazoa > Chordata > Aves > Charadriiformes > Turnicidae > Turnix > Turnix velox. The sequence goes on along the minus strand of VZTY01022231.1, from coordinate 53,226 downwards.
TCTGATAGTAGAAAACATTGCTTTTGGAGCATCTGAATTGGAGATGTATTTCAGTGACTTAAAATAGATCAAGAACTCTTAACCTTGCCATTTTTAGCATCAAAATGCTTGTCTTCTCTGAGATGAGAATTGCATAATTGTTCTTGTCTTTTGATAGCATGTTTTTCAGTGGTGCGTTTTTTTTAATGATTTAATATATTTCTGCTTATGCATTTTCTAGAGCACCAGTGTATCAATACTGAAAGCAGGAAGTATTTTCAAAATACTTTTTAGGAACAGGAGAAGGCAAGGTACAATATAGTACTCTTGTAGCTTAACATCTGTAATTACTGTTTTTCCTTCATTCTTAGCTCCTGTCATACTGTGGTAATTGAAACAAGAGAATTGGCAAGAAGGAATGGCATTTTCTAATTAATCTGCTTTTTAAACTTGAAAAGTTTGTAAAACAGTACAAATTTGGACAGACAAGTGAAATCTTCCACAAGTATAGCTGACTACTTTTTGTACAGTCAAGATGGGGATAATAAAGTTGTTTATCTAGGTTTAAGTATGACTAGAAAACAGTTGGGGTTTTTGAGGAACTGCAGTCTGACAGTGAGATGCCTCTTCTATGTCATGTGCAGACAAACCAAGGCATAACTGTGCCACAGAAAAGACTAACCAGATGTTTTAGCACCTGTTATGTAATGGTGTTAAACTTTTCTGGGGTTTGATTTTTTTCTTTTTGTTTGTTTATTGAGCAAAATAGCCTGCCTCTCCTCTTGTAAATCTTTTAGTTAGATTATATTTTCCCAGAATAATGCTGCTTATTCTACTGGCTTACCATTGCCCAGGACAATGTAGTATTTCTATTTGTATAATTGTCAAGGGACATTTCAGTTCAAGTTCAGCCTGAGCTATGAGGTAGAATGACACTGGAATGCTATTATCTTCTCTGCTATAATTGCCATGGCAACAGCTGCAGGTAGACAAGGCAAACCAAGGGGTTTTTTTCCATATTGTAGAGACACCAGTTGTTTTTATAATTGCCTCTCAGTAATGACTCTAAGCCTGTGGCACAAACATGCACTGAGTCATCATGAAAAGTGCTTTGTTCAGTTTGTTTTTTTCAATTTAACTTTGATTTTAGTTTTGTATGCATTGACTATTTGTGACATTGTATTAGAAGCGCACTCCTAGAAAGTAACAGGCAGCCAAGCCTGGATTATTCTAGGAGATGAGCCAGTGGCTGGGGTGTTTGTTTGGAACATACAGAAGAGCGCAGCCTGATAAAGCATGTAGATATCTGTGTGGATCTATTTTTTTTTTGTTTTTTTTCTCTATGCATTCATCTTTCCTTAGGAAAGGTATGAGAGTATTACCTAGTTTTTCCATAAAGAGATATTATAAGGATAGTTTAATGCTTTCAGATAATAATTACTGTGTCACCGGAAGAAAAGTAGGTGTGGACATAAGCCTATAATGACTGTGTCTTAGGGTTGTTTTTTTTTTTCTTGTTACTTAACAGTATTCTGTGCTGCTGTTCCTTCTGCAACCCTTCCTTTATTCCTCTCTCTCTGCATACAAGCACATGATGCATTCAGATGCTGATATGTGCATGTGTACATCCTGAAATAGTGTGCACTTCATTTGTCGGTGTCAGATGTGTATTGATATTTAAAAAAGAAAAAACAGGTCTTATGCTAGCTCTTCTGTCTGTGCCATATACTGTGCCATATTACTGCCATATACTGTGAAAGTGTTCTGAGATGCTTGTTCTTATTTATGTTATTGTGTATAGTGAGAAAACTTAATATTTGGAGCTTTCAGAGGAACACTTTTCCATTTATTCTGCTCTTCCTTGCAGGCTCATTTCCCTTCTTGAAATAGGAAGCTGGTTAATTTGTTTCCTTCATTAATCATTAAACTCATGGAGATACTGGACAGAGTGAGGGGAGAACAGTGTTTCTTTTTCCTGGTGGCACTGTCTAATCTCTTTGCTTCAGTCGAAAGAGGATTTCATCTAACCTATTTTAAATAGAGGATTAAGGACAATTAGGCTTTTCCTCTACTTCACCACTAAGATAGGGTGTTGTGAAATCCTCTGAAAATCACATCTGATGAAGGCCCAATGAAGTTTTGTGAAATTAATAATAAAAACGGATATATACAGAAAATCTGTGTATGGAGTACTTGTCTGGAGAGAATTGTGTGGATGAACTGAGAGGGAAGTTGCTCAGTGTTGTTTTTGTCTAGTGCTTCTAATTTGAATTGTGAGGTAGATCTGTAGATGAACTGAAATGGATGTCTTGTTATGTGAATTGCATGATCATTTTGCAGGTCATGCATAGCATCTTGCATAGCCCTTCACATCTTATCAATGTACTATTAATGAGCTGTTTGCACTAATTATTATAATGAAGTATAAATACTAGTATCCATTATCTGTGCTTGTATAACTTATGCCACTCATAAGTGGCCCCTCTTGAAGTGGATCTAAATCAGCAATGGCATTTGATAGCTAACATTAAACTGCAGTACTTGTCAGGATGTCATTATGAAATCATGAATAATACTGCTGTTCTTGGAACATATGTGATGTGCATAAGACACCATAATGATGAATGTGGCAGGGGAAAAAAGAAAATAGTCCAATTGCACTTGTCTCTGAGAAACTGCTCTTGTAATTGTACACTTATTACTAGTAGTTGTAGGGAAGTCACTAATAATAATTTTTTCTTTAGTTTTGTTTCCTGCAGAAGACTAATCTGGGGTGTTCAAGGCAATCTTATTTTTTGGATGATAATACACCTGAAGGAGAGTGGTCCAGAAAAAGCCAAAGTCTATTTCATCTTATTGATGAGGCAACTTGGAGTGAAATAAGCTGAAGTTTCTCAGACAGGCATAAACAGTGTCTCCTGAATGAGTGGAGTGTTTGAGTCTGAGTCCCAAAGCTGACTTCAAGGAGAAATGCGTTCTTTTATATCTGATGTCTTTGCCCATGGCTTTGGCTTGATGTTATGCCTTTGTATGCCTTCTACCTTCAGTTCTTAGGCTATCATTATGTTTTTAGCTCTGTAGATGGGCCTGGTATCAGACTTTACTGGTGAGTAAAAGAAAGGGCATATCAACTACTGGATGCATTTTGAGTAGAGCAATGTTGTAAAAGTGCCTATCTTGGTTATTCTGCTATTTTTTTGTTATTGGTCCTGGGGAGAAGACATTATTGAAAATTAAACTGCCGTGAAAGCTCTTAAAAACCAGGCTGCAACTAAATCTTACTATAAAATCTGCCTTTGTATAAAGAGTCATTGTGTGAATTATGTTGTGTATGTGGGAGGACATTGCAAAGGTAAGTTCAAAACAGTTTATTGACCAAGTCATAACTAAAAGAATATTTGACTTTTATGCTGACATTAGCAGAAATACAATGTAAACAAGTTCATGCTGGACATCTTGCTTTGGTCAAAAAGAGTGCTTACACTGTAAGTGGATTTTGATTGACTAATGTTAGTGCTTTAGCTTAATGTTCAGCATATTCTCTGTAAACATGGACTGTACTGAAATGCTGTTGCTTTTCATTGGTTTCCTGTGTGTGTTACAGAATAGCTGAAACTTCTTTATAGTAAATTGTGTAGTATTCTTTTCTATGATTTATTAGTGGAATTTCCTTAATAGAAGATGTGACCTTAAATCATGTTTGAATGCTTCATATTTTAGCCTCCTCACCTCTGGTATAAACTCTGGAAAGCTTAACTAATGAAAACTTTCTGTTCATCTGGGCTTTGAAAAAAATCAGATTTCTCAGGTAACCTCTACTATTACAAACATGGTGAAGTTAATCTAATGTTTAAAATCCAATATATACATTTTTAAATGTCTTGTACTGTTTCATTTTTAATAATATTTACTATTTTGTCCTTTTGTACAAGTTTTGTACAAACTCCTTTTGTAAAGGAGTTCTAGGGTTTCCAAACGAATCCACTCTTTCTTGTTGACTTTAAGCTCTTTGCAGCAATGTATATCCTTGGTACAACAGATATACAGCCCCTTTAAATATATGGCTGGTCTTTAATATCATAGGATAGGGGCAAGTGAGTTAAAGCTGTGATAAGAATTTTGTTAAATTGTCATTGAATGCAACTACAACATTCTTTCGTCTTCTAAGATAAAAAAAAAGGACAAAAAAACTAGTAGAAAAAAAACCTCAAAACTAACCCACAGGTTTATTGTAACTTCACCTGTGAATGCTGGAGCATTGTTAATCTCTTAAACAGTGTTATCTGGCTGTTTACTATTTATAGCTATCAGGTGACCAGATGGCCTAATTTGGTAGGAGGTGCCTTTGTATTGGCACTGGGAGGAGAGAAATGAAATTTTTTTTCTTCTTTTTAGAAAAGCTCTGTCCACAGCTCAGCCATGAACTCCATGAACACTTTTTCATGAGTGAATGTTGATTTTTTTGGTGCTGTCTGATATAAGGAGGTTAAATTTCCATGTGTAATGGCTGAAATGACATAGAAGCAATAGGAAGACTTCATGTAAAGCAGTGCATGGTGAACATGAACATGAGCAGGTACAAATACAGGTTTATTAAGGGCAATCTGTGTATATCAGTGAGTGTATATATATATATATAAGTTTTTAAAAAATACATTAAAAATAGAGGGTAGATTTCTGCTGGTCATGTACAATTAAAATATCAGTATTCCTTTGCTATTTTTCTGCATATAACAGATCATAAGGTACTTTAAACTGAAAACGATAATGCTGTTACACATGCATTCGCTTTTACTCCATGTTAAAAATCATGACAAAAGTCAAACAAAGTTTCTTTGAGAAATGCTTGTAGGTGAGTCGCGAAGTGAGACAAATATAGAATCATAGAATAGTTCAGGTTGGAAGGGACCTGAAAAATCATTTAGTTCCACCCCCCCTTGAATAGGCAGGGACACCTCCTACTAGATCAGGCTGCTCAGTGCCATATCCAGCCTGGCCTTAAACAACTCCAGAGAGGGGGCGTCCACAACCTCTCTGGGCAACCTCTTCCAGTATTTCACCACCCTCACTATAAAGAATTACTTTTTTATGTCAAACTTCAATCTACCCCCATCCAATTTACATCCATTATTTCTGGTCCTCCCATCAGATATCTTATTAAAAAGTCCTATCCCTGCCTTTCTGTAGGACCCCCTCAGGTATTGATAAGTTACTTTGAGGTCCCCCCCAAGCCTTCTCTTCTCCAGGCTGAATATTTCTAAACCTTTAAGGCTAGAAAGACTACAGCGTTGGCATCTCTTATTACCTTGTCCCTGTGTGCACAGTTGGACCACTTGATTTTGCTTGTGACTTTTTTGTTGCACAGTAGCAGTTGCTTCTAAGTGCTTCAGTTAGAAGCAGTGCTTCAGTGGAGGAAAAAGTGCCACTACAATATTCCCTGTCAAATTCATATTGGTATCTTGGAGATAAATGGGCAAAGAAGGAATGTGGTTTTTGTAGCCTCTGGAATGGAGCACAGGGAGCTTCCTGCCTGGTGCTGTGTAGTTACATCAGTACAGGAATGGAAATGCTTGTTTGTGGCACTGCTGCGTGCCACAGGCAGCTGCTGCATCATGCCACTTATTCCTGAAAGTAATTGAAGGTGTGATCTGGACTTCTCTTCAGTTTCTTGTAGTATGTAGAAAAGACCAAAGTAGAAGTTCATGTGAAGTAGGCTGATGCAGTGGAGTACAGTACTTGTAGTCTTTTATGAGCTGTCAGAAGGGACTCTTGCAGTGACAACTGTTTTGGTCTTTCCTTTCTTTTCTGCTCCTTTTTTTGGATGCGCTGTTGGTTTGTTGAGAGATGGATACATCTGTTTTACTTCACTCCTGGTGTGACAAACATTTGGGCAATGGGTTTAAGTGGGTACATTCCTAAAAGATAAATGCTTCTCTGGGTTTCAAACTGAAGCAAATGCAAAAGTAGCAAGTTCTACTGTGAGGGAAAAAGAGCACTGCCAAACACCCAAGTTCTAAACAGTGTTTCTAACAGCTATGCAGTGACATCCCAGAGTGGTGACTGAGTCAGAGCTGATTTAACAAATCGCTAAGGGTAGCTTGTTTTGTATCACCTGGCACCAGTAAATAATTTGGGGGAGGGGAAGAAGTTAAAAATTTCATATAAGTGTCAGAAAGTCTAACAACACACTGAATGAAGAGAAGAATTTGGAGAACTACAGATCAGAAGGAATGTTACTTAAAACCAAACCAACTAGGAAATAACCACAGCCTTTCCTCCCCAGACTACCCTCTGATGTGCACTCTATTGCAGTGCTCTCATGTCATGTGGCTCAACTTCCCAAAGTTCTACGTGCAAGCAAACCAAGTGACTTGAGAGAAAATGGAATGACTATTATATGTGTAGCATTTCCTCCCATCTGAATATTAGAGCATGTTTCATTGAAATAAGGATGCTAGCCAGTACAGGAAACTGTTGTTAAATTGTAAAAGCCTGTAGTCCCTTTAACCCTTTCACAGGCAACTGCGGAAGACTGGTAAAGGAGTGTTACTTTGGTTTAGTGTGATGGCCAANGCAGTGACAACTGTTTTGGTCTTTTCTTTTTCTGCTCCTTTTTTTGGATGTGCTGTTGGTTTGTTGTAAAATGTTTTAAAAACAAGGGCTTTTCTTTCACAAAGAGAAGGTGTGCATGATCTATTTCATGAAGGATATTTGGAATTAATTAATTCTGAAAATAACTGTTTAAACTGTAGTTCTAAAATAGGCCAAGCCCCTTCTTGTTCATATCAGACTACTATGAAAATGCTTCATGATTTTTAACTTCCTGTAAGAAGTGACCAGATGATTTGGAGACACACCTTCTAACCTGTGTTATTCTGATTCTGAAATAACAGTTGTTGGATTCTGCTTAATATTAATGTAAAGGAAGAAATATTCTTGTACCTTTTTTGCACCATTAAAACACCCATCTTGGTGTTTTAATCTCTGTGCAGATAGTAACAGTAACACATCCTAGTTTAAGACAGGCTCTGTGGATAAAGCTGCATAACATCTTAAAATGATAACCTACAAACTCAACAGGTTGTTCTGAGAAGTAATTATACCGCTTGGTGTGTTTGTTCATTCATGCTTTAAGATTACCATAATAGAAGTTCACAGCAATTTGCCTGTGTATATATATCTGCTCAGCAAAAACTAGTGTAGGCAGAACTGAGGCTTTAATAGCCATAGATCTGGCCAGTTCAAACGTTTCTTGTAGTTCCTGTTGTTCCAGTTAAAGAAAAGTTATTGTAGTCAGCCTAAACCCAGTTGTTGTCATCACTCCGTAGTGGCTTTAATGGCTTGTGTTACAATTCTGAAAACTTTTACCATTTAAAAAAAAAAAAATTTTTCTCAAGCTGTTGAGTAATTTAAGCTTGGCTGATTTGTGTTCCTGAATCCTGGTACTTGCATTATCTCTGGAAGCTCTAGCCTTTTTGAAAGAGAATGGTAATGTGGGTAGGGCACTGTGGCTAGACAGCTGTTCTCCTGGAGTCTAAAGAGACTACGTGCCTATAACTTAATTTGAAAGCTGCTCAATGCGTGTGAACTAAGAGACTGGAACAGAAAAGCTTGTTTAGGTAGTAGCAAAAAGTGTGAAAATGTTTGTGCCCTTGAGTCTTCAGCTGGCCAGTCTCAGCTTTCATGACAGGATAGTTGAATCTCCATGAAGAACTGACTGTTGGGTGCAGGTGCTCTGAGTTTTTATTATGGAGCTGCATGTTGACATTGAAACTACATGATTGTTCAGTTTAGGGAGAATAAGACTGAGAGAAAAAAGTTTTTTAAAAATAGCATCAAATCTGTAGGTCTGTGTAAAAAAAACCAAAAAACTTCAGTGTTGACAAACTTTGATGTCATTACCAGTAAAAATATTTTCTCATGTTCTAGAAAGGTTCAGGGTCTTTAAGGTGAGCAAAAGATGGTGAAGTTTATTTGACTATTTAGAAGGAATGTATAGAAGTAAAACCCCTTTGATCTAAGGTACCTGATGCATTTCCTTAAAATAGTTCAGGCCATGTTAATGCAATGAATTTATAGGTGTTTTAAAATAGCAAAGACAATGGGAAGGTAAAAGTATTCCGTAAAAGAGAGGGAGTCCTTGGCTGAAAGAGTAGCTTGAGCACTTCTTATCACATGTTTGAAGTCTTGTGTTATAATGTGTTCTGTGGTTTCTAAGCTGGCGGCTGAGGGAGAACAAGCTATAAGTGTTTCTCTGTTCTCCACTTACGTGGTCAATTGAACTTTTATTTAAAACTTAACCACTAAATTGGCAAATTAGGACAGCTTTCCTGCTTCTGGTTGGAGTTTGCTTTTTAAATAAAAAAAACAGGAGGGCAAATTGAATCCACTGGCTGGAGGAGTTTAAATGGTGGGATGAACTCTGAAAAGATGCAGGTTCCAGAGGAATATCTGGAAGCTTTGACAGAGTACTCCATGAGGAAAATTTTTCTTCATCTCTTTGTTGAAGTCTTCTGAAGGGATTAAATGTTACACCTTCTCTATTGGGTTCAGCTTAACCATCCTTTTAAATAAAACAATTGAGTGTTTGCTCTTCTCTATAAATGCTTATTTTCCTTAGTAAATGTGTTAAAACATCTGGTCTTGCCTTGCACAGTTCTTGGATATGCAATCTGTTTGCTGCAGGCCTCTAAAACACTGGAGATATTTGTGAAAAGGCTTAAATTCTGAGCCCAGGCTTTAACTATAATCAATACCAGGGAGTGTACGAGCCTTGGTCTGGATGGTATCTAACAGCCTTACATAGCTTGCTAAAGCACTATTTGTCCTCTTTGCTTTGTCTATAAGAGGTTCAAGATGCTCTGTGTACTATTTCACAATAATATACTGGTCTTTAAGTCCAAGTGCTTCCTGTAATCCAGTGCCTCTGCTAATCTTGCTGAGCTTCCTGTCTCTTCTGCAAAGCTTTTCTTACAGGTCTTTTTCTGTTCGTGTCTCTGCGTAGTTTGATCCTATGTTCTTATGCTAGTAGTTTTTCTGCACAGATCTTTACCCTGGCTTGTCTGTTGTCTTGTCTGTCTTTTCCCTTTCGAGAACTCATAAGTTCACTATGCCATTTCTTTTGAGTTCTCCTAATCTGACAAAGAAATTGCCTCCCTCCTTCCCAACAGTCTGATCTGAGTCATCTGATCCTCAGCTGAGCCAAATCAGCTGTTGCTGTGTGGTGGGCCTTATGCAGGAGGGATAAATTGACCCTCACTTCTTTTGAATTATCCAACTGTCTTTGGTGCTTGGAAAACTACAACAAACAAAACATGCTTTTGTTATACCCCTCAAACTGAGCTGAAGCATATGATAGAACAGTTAATGCCATACTAGGTTACTAAATATATTTTTTTTCTATGGATCTCTTATACTATAAAGAAAAACACAATTACTGCCATCTCCAGTAATGATGGGAGTATCTTCTTATGGTGGACATCAGTGCCAAAACCTTATTTTAATACCTTCTCAGGTCATTAGTACAGAAACCAGTGCAGCTGTTTTGTCACGCTGTGCCAGGGAGACATGTAGTTCCTAATTTAGTGGAACTCTGTCTGAATGATGCATTTGAAAGTGGCAGTTCAGACTGGCAGCCAAAGAGGACTGAAAGTTGGTGCTGAGCTCTGCAGCAATTAGCTTGCTGGTAGCTCAGGGCTACTGCATTCTCTCCAGTGGGGAAATGTGTGTTCACTCTCTGCTCTCAGAGAAATGAGTTGCAGGCTGGTTGCTTGTTGCTAGGAAAGGGGTTACAAAATGAAGGCATCTTTTGAAATAAGTGCCTTGCTGTCCTAAGACTGAAGATGTTGAAACATTAGCCTACTAGCTAGAAAGCAAGCTTCATACCTGTGATGTCCAGATATTTTTTAGAAGATACTTGTTTTCTAAATAATGATCTAGTACTTAGGCTGGGAAGTTTTAGTCAGGGAACTGGTTGCTGCTGCTTCACCTGAAATATAACTTAATATTTGGAAACTTGTCACAGATTGTGATACTTAATACTGTCTTCCCACAGTTTTGTGGAGAGAACGAGTGGTTTTGGCCTCTTATTGGAGACTTGTTTGGAAAAATTGCTGCCTTACTGTGTGCCAAGTTCTGCCAGAAGCTAGCAATTGTGGTGGTTATTGTTGCAGTGTAAACTGTACCTCTGTTGATTGGGATAGGCAGTTGTGCTTTCAAATCTGAAAGTTGCAATGAGATTGTGGAGTCTCCTGCTTGTGTAGTATGTGTGTGTGTGTGTGTGTGTGGTGCTTTGAGATATGGTCATATGACTACTGCCAGGACGGCTATAGAAAAGCTGGTGAAAGAGTCTGAATCAGCAGATTTAACACAATGTTGAAGCTTTTCTTTGGTGTCAAGGGACAGCATGCTAAAGATGACATGTTACTTTAAGGACCCTGGGTTGTCTGGCAGATGTTATGCTCCTATTAGGTCCATGAGAATTGCTTTTCTGAAGGCAGAAATGTTGCTGACAGATGAGGGATTGATACTTGAATTTTTTATTCATACATTAATTTGGTAAGCACTTGTGATGTTTCTAGGCTTATAACTGATAGAAGACTGTATGGGGAAGCAAATTTGATTGCCTTTTGCTTCACTAAAAAGGATTTTACTTAGTTTATTTCAGGTAGTTACAAATGTCTGCATTACAGAAAACTACTTGACACCTATTGACTTTGAAATAAAGGGTTAAACTGTCTTGTGTGATTGCTTTTTGTCCTGGAAAAAATTAGCAGTGAAAGTCAGGCTGTCAGCTTTATTTGCCTTTCTGAGCTATTATCCATTTGCCAGCATCTTTTAAATGATTTAAATGTAGCTTTTGTATTTTTCTAATGCATAACATTTGTATGCAGTGTTTCTTGTGATGATGCCAGAACAGTCATATAGTAAATATTTAATAAGAGTAGTAAAGATTTCTTGTTCTCAACAGGCTGAAGGCCTGATCTAAAGGAAATGAAAATGCCATTTTAAATTATTTATGAAATGCTGCATGTAAGGACATTGGGCTTGTTTGGTTTATGATACGTAGATGGTAGGAGTAATAGTCTCATTTTAGCTAAGATGTAAATGATGTAGGTGGGTTTTAAGCATGATAAAAATCTAAGTAATCTCACTTTTATGGCTAAGGGTGATCCATCAATGTCCAGCAGGGAAGTCTCCTGTTGCTGCATACTTGAGATTGCACATTCTTAGGAGGGCTAGCTTTGTCTAGTTTTTCTGGAAAGCAAGAATTGTTTACTTGAAAATTTTAAGAATAAAGCTGTCTTTTTTTAAGATTAAAATGGTATGCATTATGATAAGCTATCATGGGAACATCAGTTTCCCTTGCAATTTAATAGTATTTAAAGGTGACAATTACTGGTGTATACTATAGTGGGAGGAGAAAGTGCAGAGAGTGCGTTGTTGATGCTTTGGTTGTGCAACTGAACATGCAAAGGTGGTACTCTTTGGTGGTTGTTCAAATGCTGAAGTATGAGGATTTTTTGAGACTAGTGAAGGAGTGAACAGAAATTGTGAGGTAGATAAGTACTTACAGAGGAAAACCAACATGGTTACCCTTCTGTTCCAAGACATAAAACTTGAAGTGCAAGTCCTGTGATGTTTAATTGATTGATATAACCTGTACCTGGCTTCCATTTTTCTTTTTTTTTCTTTCTGAGGACCACAGCTTGCATCAAGGATAATAAATATTTCAGAACCGAGTCTGTGCTAGTGATGGGAGATATGTCCTGAGCCCAGCTCACAGTTGGCTTTTAAATGTGATCCTGTTCTGTTGAGAAGCCACTATAGTTCTTAGGGCATTAAAAAAGAGAATGAGGAAGACTGCCTGGCAAACAAATCAGGACTGTGCCTGGAAAGAGTAGTTGTTTTTTTAAGTAAAATACTCAAACACACTTTCTTTCATTCCTCAACTTCACAATTTACTTTTGATGTTGATATTTACTTTTATGTACTTTTATAAATTTTTTTCTTGCTTATTGTATTCCAAGCTAGCATGTAAGCTTGCTTTTAGAAGTCTGAGCGTATCTGGAGTAAAAACAGATTATTATTTTTAGAAATGCATTAATGTGTCTAGCAACTTAGAACATAAATTCACCTGTTACAAATGAGGAAAGACAGAACCAATGTACACCCATGGAAGTTAAGCTCCATAAAAATGAAGTTCCTGCTTTGTGTTGCATCTCTGTGTGATTGCAGTACTGTCTTCCTTTAAAATAAACCCATTCTATAGCCATTAGAGTGTCTGTGTATATCTATCTGTTTTCCCCTTCTAAGGAAGTAAGCTTTGAAAATGATAGTTCAAAGCACAGACATATTGCTCTTCAAGTTAATGGCATTGCTAAAAATGCTGATAGTTGCTCTGCTTTATGAGCCGTTGTGTTTTTATTTTGGGTAAAAAGGGAACATAAAATCCTTGCCATTGATTTTTGTTGTTTGGAGGTTTTTTTACATTTTTAGACTACAAGACTAAATAAATTCATATGAATGCTATGAAAAGTTGTAACAGTAAAAAATTGTATTTTTAATTAGTAGTTACATTTGTTATAAATCTACTGTGATTTGCTTCAGAATATCATGGCGGGGTGAATTTAAGTGGTGGATGTTTACATGCAAGAAATATGAAAACAAATTCACCTTTTTCATGGTGATAATCTTTCAATAGAAGAGACATGACAGCAACTTTTTCCAATGGTATGTAATCTTTCTGATAACTCATGATGTCTGTTGGATTGAAATAAAGGGATTAAAATAGTTAACTTTCAAACACTTGTGCATGCTGCATCTCTAATAAAAGGCACAATAGCTGCTGTGTGTGCATTATCGCTGGACTTGGAAGAAGTTATGGGACTTATTTGTATTCTGAAACATTCCATGGAGTAGACTTGACAACTTGTTGTAAGCTGTCTCTTACTGAGGAGTAAGTATATAACTACATACTATTTTTGCATGGATGTAAAAAAACTATTAGAAAACTATTAAAAAAGTATTAGAAAACTATTTCTGTGGAAACAAATCATATGTTGTAAAAACCAAAAATATATTGATCTTCAGAGGAGGAAATGAAATGCCATCACGAGAAAATACATCACCATTCCAAGTCTTCACATTCCTTCTCTGAGTAGCCTTTTACTGTCTCCTGTATTTTAATGCAGTACTTCTCAAAAAATTTGTACTTATTCTAAATAACCATATATGTGTGGTTCTGGCTTGTGTGTTTGCTTTTTTTCATTTTAATGCTACCATTCATCTCCAATGCAAAGGAAGAAATAGCTTAACAAAACAAATAGCCAATTTGTGATGCCTGTCTGGCTGAACCCACACTTGGGTTTTCCTGTGTCTGACCTTCTGAGAAACCAGTTTCTTTCCTGGGTTTCAGAACTCAAGTGTTTTTTGTAAGCAAGTGTTTGTACATCTCTTCCATCCTTTCCCGTCAGCATTTTGAGACCTTCTCCTGGAAGTTTTATCATGCTCTGCTTAGTTTGCTCTTTTGTAGAAGGTTCATGATTTCCTTCAGGTTGGGATAAAATTCTTCATCTTACATAGGAGCCTTCCTGTCCAGGGATGCCTTCAAAGCCTGTTTTTCACATCGTAAGCTAACAGGAGAATTGATCTGCCTTCAACTCTGAAGTGGCCTGCATTCTCTTTGTCAGGTTTTGTGTTTTAACACTGAGTACACTTGTGATTCTTTGAAGTGCTAAAATGGAGTTGCTTGTAGGGAATGGAATGTTGAAACTCTCATAAGATGGAGTCAAACATGAATTCTAGCAGTTTTACTCTGTTTATTAGCGGAGTAGCCTCAGAATATGCTGGTCTTTTAGTGAAGCCTTTCCTTTTTATTTTTTTTTTTTTTTGTAGGAGACTAATATAATAAAGGAATATTGGTATGAAGTACCATTTGTGCTGTGTTTAAGTCCTCAAAATAGAGAGAAAAACTAAGAGGGGAAAATTACTACTTTTGCTTTCTGATTTAAAAAGCATCCCAGAGAAAGGTGATGAAGCAGATTATTCCATAAAGGTTAATGGTCAGCAAAGCTGTGCTTTCAATAGGAGGAAAAGATAGAAACAGGTTGTCTTTTGGGCAGACATTGTTCTTGAAGGTCTTCATATTCTGTAATGTTTTTTGGGTGATTAGTTGCAGGCACATACAGACTTCTGTGTTGTCCTTGAACTCTCTCCAAGCTTTCAGTGATCTAGTGTGGCTGTGAGTTGTCTACTTTTCCAATTCCATTACAATGAGAGAAGTGGTAGATGAGTGTGGAGCTGAAATTAGGTGTAGAGGAGAAGCAAGAAGACACCAAAACTTTAGAAATTATATAAAACATTCATAGTATAGAATATGTGTATTGGGCCTTTAATTTCAAACATCGGCTGTTTTAAATTTTTTGAAGAATTAAGCACTTGGTCAGTGTAAACTGGAAAATTAAACCCAAGAGAATGCTTAGGCCTGGCTCCACAGTTTGTCTATTTTTAGGACGCTCATTGAAAAAATGCAGTTCCCTGCATGAAGAGAACTCTTTCTTGTATCTAGGAATCTGTAAGGTGTCAGGAGTCAAGAAGTGTGAGAGCCTAAGTGAGGCAAGTAGGGTTTTTCTGGTTGTTTTTGCCAAGCTCCCTGAAGGCTTCTGTTGCAGCACAGATTGTTTGAAAGATGTCTCCCCGATGAATAAACTGTGAAGTATGTTTTGTTTTCTTGATTAGCAATGTTGCTGTGTACCACAGTGCTAACATCAGACTAATATGCTACTAGGGATACTGATAAAAGCCTAATCAGTATAGGCAACTGCTCAGATAGTAATGACTCTTCCCTCCAGTGCTGTTTTTGACATTGACCTGGAGGAATGTGACTCTTGGTCTGATAATGCTGTAGTAGAGATGGAAATCAATGGAAAAGGAGAAAGATGTTGCCTGCATAAAGAATTAAAAATATTTTCTGTAACTGATTGAAGGTTTCTTCCCCTCTGTTTTTTCTGAATCTGTTAGTATTGCATATTACTATGCTATTTAGCAAAAGGTAAATTCATTCAAGTTTGGACAACTAAATAGTTTGAACTCGGAATGAAGCTTTGTTCATTTTCTTGGCAGTTACTGCCCTTTATTCAGTATTGTGCTCTTCAAAAAGTTTTAGATCTTAGAGAACAAATCCCTCACAACATGTTCCAATGGTACATATGGTGTTACCTTACTTCTATGTATTAAGTAGGAAAGAAATTCATCCACTTACTATAGAGATATTTCAGGATATGCCTTTAATGTAATCTCTGCTCTTTGCCTGTGTATGTTTAAAGCTTTTATATTGTAATGCATCCTGTATGCTGCTGTTAATGCATTGTGAAGAAGTAACTTCATTCTCTCCATTACTGGTGCAGCTTTCTAAAGTTTTATGGAGTGCCCTTCGCCTTCTGTGTTCTCCAGCAGCAATACTGTCTGCAAAGCGTCCTTCCTTCTAAATAGTTATATACGTGCTCTGATTCCACTTCAGGAGAATAGCAAGGGCCTCATTTCTCCAGTTATCAGGTCTGATACTTCCAATGTAGATCTTGACAAGTGGCAAATAAAAATTTGTCCACTGAAATATTTTTTTTTTCTATCTGGATGATTTTTTAAAATTTAGCTAACACAAGCCACCAAAAATGAATGAAGGGCACTCAGCAGGGTCTGGCATGCAGTTTAGACTTCTCAAGAATGAGTTTGTACAGGTTTAAACCATAATTGTATATACTAAAAGCAAAAATTGAGTTATTGCGTCAGGTCCACTGAAATACTGAAAATTGCATACAAATGGTAGTTTTGCTTTTCTAAGGAAAGCCTGGTTTGTAGAATAACTAAAAGTACAAACTGTATTAGACAGCAATTATGAAGTAGGCTTTTTTATTAATCTTACTCAGTTTTGTGTTGTGGTTGTGTCAAAATGGTAGGACTGGACTGTAAGAAGGTAGCTTATTCATATGCCTCATGGACTTGGGAGGATAAGCCATTATATATTCAATAACTATTGGTTGAAAATAAAGCTTTTTAGAAATAGACACCTTTTTTTCCCCTGCTCTCCCTATGTCCCCAAAATACATCCATTGTATTACTCATGTAGTACATCGAGGAATTCCTGCAATTTTGATCTTGGTAGACCATTAAGGTCAGCACTGGGCATGCTGGTGAATTGCTACCTCTGTTTCCAGATCTGGGTGAGCTGAACAAATTTATTGCACATGCAGTGCCAAAGCTGAATTCTAGACAGGATAAACAACTTGGCTGGGGTCCCTCAAACTTAGTGGCAACAGAAAAACCTGGAATTTGCCTAGTGAATGATCCCACTGGATCAGGCCTTCCGATAAAACCAGTCAACTGGAATGAAAGGTTGTAATCTTTCAGCACCATCCATTCTGCAGGGCACCAACAAGTGATCTGTCTGTTGAGAAGGCTACAGAAGTGGCCTGGGGTGCTGCAGGGTGGAGGAAGTAGTGATGGTGGTCAAAGCACTGTGGTGCTATTTGGCCACTGTCACCTTCTTCATACTTGACTTTCATTTAACCAGTTAGCCAGGGGTTAGCACTGAGAAGTCTGTACTTGAAATCTAAAGAAAACATACATTTACCCAATATTTTTAAAATTATGCTTAAGCAATGTTCCAACTTAGTTTTTCCTGGTTTCCACTGTTGCTAGCAGGTGAATTACACAGCTCAAGCTTAGGATGCTTAATTTTGAATTGCAAGGTCTGAAAAGATGTATGATGGTATATTCTGAATTGCTAATTGTGTTTGTATCAATGTATCAAAACTATTAGACTATTCTAATCTTGCATGTTCCTGGAGCTTTCAAGTTAAATGGTTAAAGTTTAACACAGTTATATCTTTTGTGATAAGTGCTTGTCTACACATGCACAAAGGAGCACAGAGATAATGGCTCTTGGGAATGTGTTCATAGTACTGTGCCTGTCTGTATTTGGAGGCCCATTCCAGGAAGCATCAGTGCCCCTCCAAAGGCCAGTGGAGGGTCACAGAGGTGAAGCAGTAGGGAGGCAGAACCCAGATTCGTGACTCCTGATCTGTGTGTTCCTTCTCTGGCAGGGGGACTAGATGATTGCTTGAGGTCCCTTCCAGCCCCTAACATTCTATGATTTTGAAAAAAAAAAAAAAACCCCAGCTTTGTCCAGGCCCCTCCAAATGCTGCTCTAGGAAGCTCTCCACCTCAGTGCTCCTGAGCTGAAACCAAGCAAGATGGGTCACTACTTGAGCATCTTTTGGACTGAGGAGGGAAAAGAGCATTTCAGGATAGCACAGGACTTGGAATGGGATGTTTAGGAGATTAACCTAACATCTAGAGATGGGAAAGATGTGCAGAGGAGGCTCTAGACCACTTGAGGAGAAACAAGTATGGGGGAAATAGAGTAGTAAAGAGATTAAAAGGGCAGGTTGTATGGTTGGTTTTCCAGTCATGCCCTTTGCCTAATCACTGCAGTCTGTCCTGTCTCTACATTAAATTACTTTTTTCCTGGGTGCATGTGATGGGTATCAGAGTGTGCCTGCTGGAGTGGAATTAACTTTGGAAGAGCCTATGTGCCAATGTTGCTGCAGATGCTGCAGTGAGAGGTTGTAAGTGCCAGCAACTGGAGTGGGATCTTGGGTCACAGAGGTCATTATGTTCTTAGTGCCAGTAGCTGCAGAGAGTGTGGGTGTACTAGTGAGCATATGAGCTCTCACAAAGATTGTCTGAAAGATGTGTGTCTCTGTCCCTGTGGGTGAGACAAGGGAAGAAGCTTACTGTAAGTGGGACTAGGGGAGTTCCACCTGGTGAGATCTGAGTGTATGCAGGAATGAGACCAGCAGATATGGGTGTTTATGTCAAACTGGCTGTTAGAAGATCCAGGGGAATACTAGTCAGTTGTGTCAGTGGGTGTAAGAGAGCCTGTACCAGTAACTGGAGCAGGACTGTGATACTTTGGGGCTCTTATAACCAGGTGGCAACTGAAGAGGCTTCAGTAGTGGAGAAACAGTTGGAGTGACCCATGTTGTACAGATTATAGATTATCCATTATATATCTATCCATGTTGTATAGATTATACATCCTCACTAATGAACTTCCATTCCACTCAGATAGGAAAGTGGAATGGGCTCAGGCTGTGGTGCTACCTGTGTCTACGTCTTCCAAGTATTTAGTGTGTTGTTCTCTCTGGCTGCTCATAGTATATAATATGCACATGTTGTGTGTGTGTGCCAGCAAGGAGGGAAACCTGAATATTGCTTTTGGTTTAACCTGGGGACTTGAAACTGTAGCAGCCTCCCCTCTACTGAGCTACTAGGTTCAAGCCCATCACTAGTGGAAAGAAAGGAATTACAATGCTGTAGAGTGTCTGTTACATTGTTATTCTTGTGAACTAGCAAATAGTGAGAAATGTTGTAGCCAGAATTCTGCATAGCTTTTATCGCAGCTGACTAAAACTCATATTCCATTATTACTTGTTTTAAATTTATGTCTGGCCAAGTATATCAGTGTAGTCCTATGACATAAAACTATTTGAAAATTTAACTGCAATCTTCTAAAGAGAACACTGCATCTGTATTGAGAATTTATGTACTGAATTTGTCAGATGTCACTTAAGGAAACAAACTGACATCAGCCAAGTTGACCTTTATTCTGAGGCTGCTTGTTATTGGCTGAAAAGCCTCATAGAGAAGGCCCTTCTAGGGTTTTTTGTAATCTTAGCCTTTTTATCTTGCTGTTGCAGAGAGAGCTGTCAATAATGATGACTTTGACAAAACCCCCATAGTATTATTCCAAAATTTGTATAGCAAGAGACAACAAATCTGCCCTTGCAAGAAGCTGACTTTGGTAGTGTAGCTGGGTGAAGAGTGAAACACATTTAAGTGCCACCATGCAAGATTATTATGTGTTCCAAGTACCTTAATTTAAGAGATTATTTAGCTTTGGTCTCCTGCCTGATGAATGTATTAATCTAGGTGCACCCTTTTCCTGAATGTTTTTTTAACATTTACCTGACACTTTGCCTTCTTCCTAATTTTGTTCATATTCATGCCATTGACTAGCATATTATTAGAACTACAATAAGAATACCCAAGTTACGTTGGTTTACTAAAGGGCAAGAAGAGGAGATGTGCTTACAGATTAAAATCTAGGACCTTGGACTTATTCTTGATTTGTCTGTGTCCTTAAACTGTATTCAGTTTATGTATTGCGATAGCTATTATTTTGCTTAGCCATATGGTAATGCACATTGTAAGGTATATTGAACACGTGGTCTCAGCAGGTCAGTTTCAGCAAAAGAAACTGTAAAATGAAGTGAATGTTACATGGGAAATAATGTTGTCCCTTCTCTAAAGTCAAGTAGTTGATTTAAATAAGCAAATTAAGGCAATTTCAAACTATTGGTTTTGCTCTGTTTTTATTTGAAGGGCGAATCTTTTGTATTTATAGGTTTCCCCAGGTGGCCTCCTTGCTGGTTGGGCATGAGATTAGTCTGATCTGGCCTTTCAATTTTAATATCCTGTCTGTTGTGGGCAGGGGAGGCATCCTTCTTTTTGTGTGCTACAGTCAACATGCAGAGTTGGTGAGTAGTCTTGACTTCGCTTACCTGCTAGGTATTTACATTCAGAATACAGTTTTTCTTGTGGCTCTTCATGATTTCAGACTTGGGCGCAGATGTTATATGCTGGGGCATTCTGAGGTGTGTATGGCACCACCTGTGCTTGCAAAAGTATTTTTTCTAAAGGAGTGGAGAGGAAAACAATACTTGAAAGAGACCAGAAACTTGAAGAGTTGAGCACAATGTCACAAGAACAATGAAGCTCTTGTAATTTTGAAGTTGAAGGCTGTTTGGTTGCTTCCTAAACCTTTTAATATGAAAGTCTCTTCTAGTCACAAAATTGAAATAAAACAAGAATGAAGAATTATGATTAAGCAATTTAATTTTGTTTAGCAGCATGCTTATTAGAGGTAGTTTGTTACTCATGGTAGTTATTAAAACCACACCCAGGAAGTTTCTAAACTCTTGGAAAAAAAATTCATGCTCAAAAAGCTAGACAAAAATTACAATTTTCTGGCCTTTTAGAAATGATGATACATAATCTGACAAAAATGAGCATTCTGTACCTAATATGTCATTATTAGTGTAATAAGAAAGCTATTCCATGCTCTATTTGCTTTTATGCTATTAATAAAAGGCTGCCACATTGGATTACAGAATTTGAGTTGTGATTTAAATTTTTCACCCTTCAAGCAGGCCAAATTCAGTGATCTGATGCCCAGTACAGTATTTCATATTCAAAGTTAGATGAAGTGACAAAGTAGCTGTAGGTTATAAAACTTTGACATTTCAAGAGGACATAACAAATGGCACCAAGAGATTTTGACAGCTAGTGACCTACACCAAAATACCAAACAGAATTAAAAGGTTGCACTCTAGTTCAATTTGATGTGTGCATGCTTTTCAATGGAAGTATACGTCTGAATATGTAGCAAATGTATCCTATCCAGAGAAAACATTTGAGCTGAAATTAGTTTGACTATAAACAGGGATTGTTTGCAATTTTCTTGCTTGTCCATAAGTTTATGCTAAGGCCTGCTGTTAGTGTATCTAGTTATTTGTCTGTTTTGTTTTAACTAAGTTAAATTTTCTCTGCACTGTCAGGCTAAGGCAAAATAGAAATGTTTATATTAATGCCATGTTGTCACTAATTTTAAGAGCCAGAGAAGTTGTAACAGACCTTAAATAAGACAGACCAGTGTGCAAGCAGGTATCTCAGCTTGCAGGTGAGAAGGGTTAAGCAGTGATGATGGAAAAGGGTAATTGGAAAGAAACTCTTGAACAGGGGTCTGAATATTGTAAACAACAAACATTAGGTAAGAAATAAGCTTTCCAGACACCCTCGGGAGCAGTCTAGTAGTATTGCAGGAGATGAGTGTTGAGTGATCAGATGTGGTGTAGACACTGGGAGTTATTGCCAAATGACGGTGAGCTGAGCTGTTAGACCTTCCAGGAACTTGCGAAGGGACTGAATGGCTTTTTGGTGAAGAGCTACAGGAAGGTGTGGAAGGAGGCAGTGAATGAGCAGGAGAATGAAAAATAAAAATTTTTTTTGGGGGGTCCCTGGGACTGGCAGTGCATTCTACCTGTTCAATAAATAATAAAAAAAATCAATAATTCTACTTTAGTCTAATATTAATTGTTATATTAATTGTTATAGTATTCTGAAGTAGAAAACTGTAGAAGAAAAATTGGTTTGGGCAGTATTTCCCTGGGTGATGAAAGCCCAAGGAAAAAACTTCAGTCCCTTTTTTCTTTTTGGGTCTTTCCCAGATTTTAATGTATCAGCAAATTAAGTAATCTTAAATGGTGTATAGAAAAATAGACAAGCTGATTAAGCACAGAGTGTTCTAAAACAGGTAGTAGACTAAATTGGCTTCTCTAAAATGAGCAATAATCAATGAGACTGCAGTATCAGGGCCCAAATATGAAGAAATTGTATTAAAGTGTTAAAAGTGAATCCATAGCAGACTAGATGAGATTCACTGAAGTCTTAAACCACCTCAGCTAAGCAAGTGTCAGATATTTTTTTTTAGTCATAAGTATGTAATCAAACCTTTACATCGGGCTGAAACTACTGGAGGAGTAGAAGCCTATTACCATGGGAAAGAAGTGGAGCTGGGAATTTGAAGGAAGTTTCATAAAACTACTGTAAACACCTAAATACAGTGAAGCCACTATGGCTTATTTTAGCCAGAAGTTGGACTTCACAAAGCAGTTAGGAAGACCAAGTATGTGGCTGCTATAATGCATTTCGATTTGTAAAAAGTATTTGACAAGACCTCCTGCCAAAGGCTTTTAAAGGAAGTCAGCTGTTATGGATTAAGAGGAACAGCCTCCTCTTGTATTAATAACTGGCCAGAAGATGAGGAAAGGATAAGACTAAATGATCAGTTTCCTCAGAGGCCTTTCCAGTGGAATCTTCAAGGATATGTGCCCTCAGCAAATTCATATCTGTTATAGACAAAGGAACAAAGTATGCTAATAATTCAGCTAGGAACAAAAAATCACAGAATCTGAAATTTTGAGATGTTTAAGAATTTCAAAATACAGATAAAGTGTACTATAAGTAGCTGCTGGAATGTAGCACTTCTAAATGCATTTAGTGCTTACTGCAGAAAAGAATGGAAACAGTTTTTTATACTTACATGGCTGCCTTAATGGAGTCCTGGTTAGCTGAGATGCTTTGGGAGAAACTTGTTATTGTTGGTCACCCTTTGAGGGCAACATCCTCATGCTCAGTAGCTGTAAAAAATGGAAACAAAGGCAGAAGTGTTTAGGAAAAGAGAAGATGGACCAGAATACGTTGATAGTGTTAGTCCTTGGTGTATACAGTACTCGGCACACTTTTGGTCACTGCTTCTGATGATGAGTAGATCTCGTAATGGAGACTGGGACAGTTGCTATGGCATGACTTTCATTTGAGGGAATGCTAAACAGGACTGAGGACTGACAGGAGAGTTTGTGGGTAAAACATAAGCAGGAGATTCTTCTGGAAAACTGGACCAAAGGGTGTGCTTCCATGCTTTTTTCTAGCTAATCCTACCATTTTATTGCAAGGATATTTCCAAGACAAAGATTGTTGTTAAGAGTCTTCCTGTATTCATGCAGAATTGCAAAGTTAAATCTTAAAGTCTTGATAAGTTTAAGAATTGATGCAAAATGCAGGAAAATAAAGCACCACAGAAATAGCTGGCTTTTCAAAGCTTTGTTTTCTAGGATCAATTGATAACTTTATAAAACTTTAAAAGTTTTGGTTTCAGTTACCTATGTACAGGAATACAAATGTGGGCTAACTAGGGCATGTGAACTTTATTAAAAATGCTGTCTTTCAGGTTTCAGAGCTATTAATCCCTAGCAGTCCTGACCATCTACAACAGCAGGAGCTGTGGTGAAAACTCCTTAAAACCACAGCAGCCTTAATTTAGTCACTTTCCTTCATGACTGAAGTGACAGCTTTGACCACAACTTTCACCTCGCGAAGGGGATGACATTGTTTCCTGTTCAGAGGTCTATGTGAGTGTTTCTTTGTCAGGTGTCACAGAAACACACAGTTTCTGTGTTTCTGTGTCAGGTGAAATACTGTCGTTTTTGTGACAAGGAATTAATGTGTGTTAAGTTATGGAAGACTTCTGTGTGTCACCTTGAATGACTCATCAAATGGACAAGCTGAGTAGTCTCCTTTTATGTTGTGGTGGATGATGAGCATCTGTTGTTAATTGCTGTTGGGTGTTATGGGTAGTAGAAGAGCAAGCTGATCATCTAATCTAAGCTGACAGAAACTAATTTTCATTTAAAATTTGATGTGAGGAAGTGAGGATGTTAACACTTATTTTAATTTCCCCAAAACAGTTTGCTGGATTTTAAAAAATTTTTCATCTGTCATGGCCTGGATAGCTGTCTGAGATGCTAGATTTTCTACTTTATGCTGTCTGTGCTTACAATAAGTGCTATGTAGAATAAACTGTAGCTGCTACATAGAACAAATTGTAGCTTATACATTACAAAAAAGGATCAGATAGACTTCCCATTTTCTTATATGATTCTGAATAAAAAGAGATAAATAAAAAAGATCATCTAAGCAAATGAGCAAATGTTGCAAGGTGCTACACAGTCTTCACACTCTGTTTTCTCTGTTTCTACACTTTATCATCTGATCTCTACTTCACACTTCCCTGTGATGTAAATAAGTCCAATCTGGATATTTAGCTGAGCCCTTCTTAGTTTGTCTGACCTGTTCATCCTTGTCCCATACATGAGCGGTTCTGTTTGTTACCTTCTTCCTCAATGTCAGTCAGCTGGGTTCAGAAGTGGAGATGCAAGTTTTAAAATAATTTGCAATGTATTACCTATGGAAGGAGAATACTTTTTTTGGCAGCTAATGTGAAAAGTAATGTGTAGGCATGCTGCTGTTAACATAAAAAAAGTTCTTTCTACTGATCCACTTTTTATTTGACTGTTTCATTTGCTTGCTTTGGGTAACTGTTTCTAGTAAATTAGACAACCTGAGAACAGCAAGTATATAAATAGATATTTCCATTAGATTGTTGTCACTGTTTTCTAATTGATTCAGGATTGACAGCAAACCTTTATGGAGACTAACAGTCACAAGGGGAGTATATTATAAAGCACAAGGCCAGAGTTTGTGAACAATAAGAACAAAGGAGAAGTTATCCCATAGCTGTAGTGCATAAGCAGTGTGACAACTGATTAATATGACTGCAGAGAAACAACTGCCTTTAAATCCTGTGGCTTGAGGATATTTCAGTTACATCTCTTTTGAGCAAGCTGTTAAGGGTTGTTTCTTGTCTGATATGAATTTAGTGCTCCTCACTTTTTGCAATATATTAAGTTACATTTATATAAAACATTTTATTTTAAAATGCCTTGTCTTTCAAAACCTGTTTTGAGGTTTATGAAGAGGTTTTCCTAAGAACCTCTGCTTTTTAGGAGCAGGAAGGAGCATAGAGGTCAGTATAAAATAGAGTTATACTTTGAATTTATCTAACCTTAATGGGCTTAAAATGTGAAAGATGTCCTCTTTTCAGTACTTTCTGCAACTGATTATTTAAAGCAGACGCAGTTGAATATTTTCTGAACATGATCTTTGGTGAAATGTATTGAAGGAGATAAAATGGAGTTCACTTTTAGTGGAAAAAAAATCAAACCAACAGACCTCTAACCTAAGTGACATAATCACAGCTAGTCTGGTTTAAATGTTGTACTATATTTAGTGACACAGACTATGAAAGGGAAACTGATACAAATTGAGGATTCTTATTTACTTCTATTAGAAACTGTATTCTAAGAGGGCAGCTACTGAAAGTTGTTTTGGTTTGGGTTTTTTGTCCTTTAAATTATAATCCTTGAAAAGAAAGTAAGGTTATAGTTGAGACTTGAATTATGCTCAAATATTACAATTGAAAAGAATTTGCAGTTGTATGAAATACAAGGGTTTTTTTCCATGTGGACTAAATTGCTCAGTGGTGAAACGTAGTTATTCAAACTGGATTTCTTGGCTTTCCATTTTTTAATTTTAATATAATTTTCTGTTCTAACTTTGTTGTATTAAATGTCTGGTTATTATTGTAAACCTACTTTTTCACTTGAATTTTTTGTTGAACTCGGATAATCATAAATTTTTGTGTCTGGAGATGAGAGTTGTCCACCCTTCCCTTTTAATGACTGATGCACTGGACTTTTACATACTAGTGAAAAGCTATCTAAATACCTAAGAAAGTTATATACAGTTATCTCTAAAGTTAATTTTTTATGTGTAATCTTCTGAAGGTTGTTCTGTTTTTATCTATCTAAAGAAAACTCAGCTTTCATGGAAGTTTATCAAATGTTTCTTTGGTTAGTAATCACAACTGGACTTTCAGAGCAGTTGCAAGACTGGTACTCAGTGCACAGCACTTCTCTTAAATCTTTGATTGTGTAGAATTTCTTCAAGAATTCTGTTGGGGGATAATTAAATCCAGTTTAAAAGATAGCCTAATCCATACCACATTTAGATTTTATTGGAAGAAAAAATGTTTGCCTTTGTGATAGTTGTATTTTCTGCAAAAGTGATTTAAAAACACTTTGGAGTTTAAGTTCAAATGTTATTTGCTGTTCTACTGTTGGAACTTAAAAAATTCTTCACATATGATGATACTGTTAGATTGTGTGAGAACCGTGTGGAAATTGACTGTGAGAAGATTAAGATTGCAGGATGCTGTAACAGATTTGATTTTGCCTTTAGGGATTGTGAGTATTGGAAATTATTTAAAGGTAAGAATGTTTGGCTTTATTTCCTCTGTGTGTGTGTGTGTGCCAGTCGTGTCTCTAGGCAGAATGCTTCATGAAGTCAACTACTGGTAACTCCTCATTTGTTTGAAGTGCCAAAATGTTTAAATAATTAAAAATCTAAATCTTTTTTTTTTGTTTGTGAAGTCTAATGCAATATTGAAACATGAACACTAAATTGCTATGTTCTTTGTGTCTATTTGTGGTTTACCAGTTACACAATGAATTACTTATTCTCTTTTCCTACTTCAGTATTGTTAGATCTGCTAATACTGTGTAGTATGAGTCACTGACTAAAATGATGTAGACAACTTAATTTCTATCTGAACAGGAGGAGCAAAGTATGATGAGTGGAAGGTTGGTATGCTTTCTGAAAAGTAAATTTGCAACAATTTTTCTCCATGCTTGGACTGTTTCATTGCTTTAAGGCATTGGAGGCATTCAGCAGCTGAGTTTTACTCTCAAAACACCTTCCTATAATGACGGGATTTGGAATGTTCTCTTCAACTCATAATAAGTCCTAGTGATTCAGTCTGTTTATGTAGCTGTAGTATTATTGGAGCGGATAGGTTTGCATGACTTTCTTGTACCAATGCAGCAGAAATTATCTGGAGAACTGTGTGGTTCACAGAAGGATTGGTATTTCACAGATGGAGAATATACTCCCATAGATGAAGTAGTTATTATTCTCTTATTTAATGTGTAGAAATAATGTGTGTTCATATTATTTTAAGAACTTCAAGGGCCCTGTTTTAAAATCAAGCTAAGGAAACATTAGTGTAAGTGGATTGTGGTATTTGTAGTAGAGCTTATAAACTGAAAATCTATTCCTCTGCAGTAGAAATGCTGCTATCTGTTTCCTGCCATAGAATAAAAAACACAACAGTCCTTGGAAAATGACAGATAATTTTATAGATGCTTATGGAGTGTGAAATACATATTTTTTCTGTGTATTGTTTGTCAGTGCCACTTAGCAATTTGCTAGTAGAACACATCTGTCTTAAGTGGATTTCTGTCAGAAATAGAATAGCTTCTCTATTTCTTTTGTGTGTCATTTTTTTAGTGCAGCATATTTATGAAGAATCCTATTTTAATGACATCTAAACATGCCAGATTTAAATCAGAAGAAACACCATTTCTCAAAGGACTTCTACCTATTAGCCATTTTGCTTTCATGATCCCTCCTTCAGCATTTTTTTCTTTTCATTCCAGCCTCTTCTGGTATTCAGTATTATGGGGCCATCTCACAGGTATTATCATTGCTGGGAAGGACTTGGGAATTTCATGGACAATGACAATGCTCTGCCTACTGATCTTCAAATAACCAGAGAGTGCTCTTTACTTCCTGAGGTGTTTCACTTCCTCAACATAAATTCTTTTGATTCATTCTGCATGTGATGTACTTTCATTTCTGTGCCAATGTTGGCCTGTTTTCTTTATTCAGAACTTATTTTGTCAAAGTTTGATTTGAGTGTCTTGTTTATTTCTTCTCGTTTCAAAAGGTTGAAATTCTTCCTAGTGGCTATATCTGGGAATAGTTTTGTCTTGAGGGTACTTAACTGTGATAATAAAACTAAGCAGCATTTCTTAAGCATTGTCTAAATTGAGCACTAAATTGGCTTCTGTGGAAATTCTAAAAGATTTTGTATTTATTGTTCTGTTATCATTGTAAGCTTTCTCTGCACTTCAGCTGACTTCCCAGCTCCCTTGATCATACACGCTGCTATTATGTCTGGATTTGGCTGCTTTATGTGCTTATGTACCTATGTGCAGTTGGGATACAGTTTAAAGCCTTGTTTACACTTCAGGGAAATTTTTAACTCAGCCATTTTGCAGAGAGGATGTGAGTCAACCTCATGTTAGGCGATCATTTAGTAAAATCACATTTCTTAATCATGTGGCCTTTTTGGACATGACCCAAGAGCTGTCTAACTTTTGATTCTGAACGTGGTTCAATTATTGCAGTATATGTCTCACTATACCCAGGGTATAGGATGCCTATCTGTAATACAGTTAATACTATGCTTTGTGGCTGCTAAAAGTTTAGGCAGCACCGAAACTTCAGCTCATGTTGCCCTGCTGGTAGCCTATTAGAAGACAACAGGCTGGCCATTAATTACAGTGGAGGGTTGTGGGAGATTGAGTGTGTTTAATGTTTTCACGGTTCTCATATCAAGATTATCTATAGATGATTTCAAGGCTTTCTTTTTCATTAGCTATAGCTGACCAAGTTTAGACAGGTATACCTTATTTTGCTCTGGTTTTTTTCATCTTATTAACTTGCTACACTTAAGTTCCATGATGACAGCGCACACAAAGTTTTGCCTCTGAGAGGCACCACCACCTTCTGAGGCAGAAGAAACTTCTATAGAATTGCCCTTGGCCTCTCATTCCTTGGGGCAGCATCTGTGTAGTCTGCAGCAGGACTACTGACTCTATGACTCAATGCTGACTTGATCATACAGGAGCAAGAACAGAAGTTGCTTCATGTGTCTGTGTTGCAGGCTGTGAATGCTCAACAAGCGCAATAGGAGGAAAGAACAAATTGCCTTGCAGGCAGTAACAGTGGTGCTTGTCGCTTTTTTATCCATGAAAATGTTTTGCAGAAATCCTGTTGCAAAATGAATGTAATTACAATGTAAGTGTAATTACAGGAAGATGTTTATGAGACTTCTGACATCATACATCATCCCCATATGATGATAGGGGAATTCTCCCAGTCACAGGCACTGTTTTCTTTGGAGCAGAAATGTGCTGGTAATTAGCAACAACTATTTAAGCAAAGAAAGGCCATGTCACTTGCACTTGTTTTTAATCCTGTGTTGTACTGTCAGTTGAAGACTATTGCCTGTCCACAGACTTAGAAATCATTTATGCTGAAAGATTAAATCCAGCTATGGTGGCACTTATCACAAATGGAGTATCTGCACTAGTAGAAAGTAGTATTTTAATAACTGTAGTTATTGTTCTACAACTTGAAAACTTGTCTCTTAATGTATTGTGCTGTTTTGCTTGGTATCCAAAGCTATTCCATAGCTTTGATGTACTGCTTCTTAGTGCTGAGATGGTTTTGAGAATGTTAATGTACTGCTCTTCAGCTTTGAGTCTACGGCCTGCAAGGCTTTGGTAACTGACATAAGCAAAATCTGATCTGCTTGCATTTGTTTGAGGAGTGCATTTATTCTCCATTCTGACTTTATGCCAGTTCTGTTGACTTCACAATCGGTGTATCCAGTAAATACAGACATACAGGTGTAGTCATGTATCTAGTCATGTTTGTCAGCACAAAGGTTTCTGGGATAGAAGAATAAGTACAGACTGGATGAGCAATTTGGGATGTTAAGTTTTGTAAAAAATTTCTAGTAAAATAGGTGGTCTTTTTCTAAACAATATTCTGAAACACTTCAAAGACTCTCATTTCATGAAATAAAGTGGCATTTTTTCCAGTAAATACATTTTGGAAAATACTTTAGAAGATAACATTTTTCCAGTGAAGAAAACTTGCAAATTGATGGTGGCTTAGAAAAATTCTTAGAGAGCATGTGTCTGCAAGTATTTTCCTCCTTTTTTACTTAGTCTTTCGAATTATAAAGTTTCATAGTTTAGATAACTAGCATTTGTTTGTGAATCATCCAGGCATTTTTGTCATCGCTTTATCAAGCTGAAGCTTAAGGATTGGTAGAAATCTTCTTCCCTGTTGGAAAGAGCTTTTTGTTTCCCTTTTTACCCCACCTTTAAAGGTCATCTAGTCCAATCCCCCAGAAAAGAGCAGCGACATCTTCAACTGGATCAGGTTACTCAGAGACTCGTCAAACATGACCTTGAATGTTTCCAGGCATGAGGCATCTATCATTACTCTGGACAAAGTGTGCCAGTGTTTCACCACACAATTTATATGTATCTATTCATAAGCAAACTTTTACTTAGTATGGATTACTTCTTACTCCAGTGTATTTTAGAGGACAGTTAGACCATCTTTATGCATTCATTTGCTACATTCCCTAGATCTTCCCAGATCAGGACAGGTTAGATTTTTTTCCTTAAAAAGGCTTTCTGGTTATTAATATAAACTTGCTGTTTAGTTTGGATTTATTTTATTTTAGTAAGGAAATAATGTGGTCCTTCTGCTGGTCTGATCTGGGACATATATTGTGGTTCTTGTACTCTTTATTAGAATGATACCCTACAGGCTGCTTTCTTATGCTGGCTCACTCTAATATCTAGTACAAAGTTTCTTAAAGTGAAACTGTTTTTATGGTCAGGTATTTTCTGTGTGTGTCTTTTGTTGTGGTTGCATATCAGTAAAGAACAGGATGAGCCCACTTGGATGAAAGAACACTGTTGGCTTCTCAATGGAAGCCTTTTGTCAGTGTGGATGTGAAAAAATGCTTTCACAAGAGGACGATAATAGAAAGAAACTTCTAATAACTGAAATAGGTAATACGAACACTAGAAAAGCAGAGGAGGATTTTGCTAAAATGTTGATTATGCTTCATGGAAAATGAGATCTCTCGTGTGTGGCAGCCTTGACAGAACAAAAACTACCAAGTAGTATTTAGACATTTATTTCTTACATCTTTATCAAAGAAACTTTTTTTTTTTCTGTCCAGGTTGTGTTGTGTGCTTTATTTCCTTTCTATATATCTAGGTTACTGTAATTTAAACTTATTAAAGATGTATTAAAGATTGAGCAATTGATGCATTATGTAAGAGGATGCTGCTTAGTGTATTGTGTGTGTATGTGGGTGACTTAACAGCTTATGCTATGGCTTACTTTTCCTTCATGAAAGAGGAACCATTTTTATTAATAAAAGCTTTTTCTTCTAAAATAATCGTGAATGATTCCCACACCTGCTTAGATCACGTTGCTTTGAACACAATTGGGAATGGATCTATATAGGATACATATAGCATTTCTTTTTTAACATGACACTGTATAGCATCATATTTGATATGATGATCCAATTCAAAAGTTTTCTGATACCTAGAATAAAACCTGCAGTATTTGCGACTTGTATTTGCAAGTAAATAGATTACTTTTTCTCCTCTTGCACTAATATTACCAGATACCTTGTTTTTCCAACAAATTTTATGATCTGTAATGATGCATTTTTAATTTCTAATCTCTTATTATGTGGTTGATAATAGAACTCTGAAAACTGTAGTTTGAAATTACAAAAACTTTGATTTCTGAAGAAGAAACTCAGCATAGCTCCATAATGAAGCTTTTTTTTTTTTTGTACTTAGATAAAGTCAAGGTGTTAAAATTCTATTACATTTCCAAGTGGAACATTATGTAGGAAAGAGTCTATGCATGATAAAGAATAGAGAGGGCATGGCCTTGTGCCTTTTTAACTACAGTGGGACCTGTGGACAATAAGTCTTATGAGAGAAGGATGTATTTACGTGGAATGGTGCCAGAGCCTGCTAGAAAGAGTGAATGTTGCTTTCTACAATATCATCACATATATATGACAATCAGTTACTGCACTCAAAAAGTAACACTTAACTGTTGATGGAGGAAACTAGTTTTGCACATAACATAAGAATTAAAACAAAAAATTTGAGATGCTTTTCATCAGTTCAGGTAAAGTAGGACACTGTTTTAGACATTTGTTTTGTTTTTTCATGCTTTTAAATGCCACTGTTAGGAGAGATCAGGTGTTAAGGAAAGTAATGAGGGGGGAAAAAAGTAGATGCAACCTTTAAACTTTTCTTATTCTATATAAATGAATTGAGATTAATGAAATTCTTTAATGGAATATTTCACTGGAGAGCGTGTTGTTGATAACAGAAGTATTAGCCGGGTCACTGTTCATCCAAAAATGATTTGATTTCTGTCTCTTTAGCTAACAGACTTAGATGTGATAGGGCAAAAAAATCTTATCAGTTACACTTAATGCTTTATGCCTTTGATGTGCAGTGAAAAGCTGTCTGTGCTTATTTTGATTTGTAGAAATGATATTACGTACATAAGTTGTTCTGATAACCTCTTTATCAGTAAAAGATGAGAATCAATATTGTGTCATTGACTGGCTTTACAGTAATTCTCAATGAAGAATGTTATTAAATGTAGTTTTAATCCAGTAGTATATGGATCAGTAGAAGAAGATAGATGTGATGTTTGTAAGTACGAGGACCTTCAGATGACTGAAGTATTTTATCTGTGCTTTGAGGCTACTTGTGTTTTGGGTGTTTCTTTGTTTTTTCTGGGTATAAGTAACAAGCCAAATACAAGGACCTTATGGCAGCATGAGCTAATACGTCCTTCTATCTGTGTTTAGTTGGTCTTTGTTCTTCCATTGCGCATTTTTTGTCAACTTTGATTATGTTTATCATGCTGAACATGCTTTAGAACCTTGAAAACCTGAAGACACTGAGCAGACAGGATTTGTGTGACAGCATAGTACTTCAGTGTGTCAAAGTCTCACTGAATTTGAGGTTAGTCATGGTTTTGTAATGATATGTGGCCAAATAACCTTTCCCTCGGACATGATCTTTTCTTGTTTTCTGATGGACTTCTTTTTCTGCTTGGAGGTTAAATATTGATGGTCCTCTGACCTTGGAATTCTTTGAATTCTTTTAAGCCTGAGGTAGGGAACCTTTAGGTCCTGCTGTGAGGTTTGTTTGCTCATCATATGTAATTTTCTGTTGTTATTTAGTTCTTGAAAACCTGAAGAGGATGTAGCTAAGGAAACTCATGTAATGCAAGGAGCTGGCCAAGTTATTTTTTGTTTTCAGTGCCAGGCTGATGTAGTTATTATGCACACTTTAACAAAAAGAGGATATAAAGGCTTGGTTCTTGACTATATCAAGACGAAGCACAGGAAAGTACATTTAGCCACAGGTACTGATGATGAAATTGGTGAGTTTTTTCCAAGGGCAAAAAGAGTATCATGTTTGCTTCAGTCACAGTAATTACTAAAACTCAGAATACACCTGTAAAAACTTGTGTATTAGTGTAATTCCAAGCAAACTGAACCTCCTAGTGCTTTTTTTTCCCATTTCATTTATCTGAAGGGAAGCAGCAGCAACAGAGAGCTTGTGTGTGGAAGCACCTTTTTGTTATTGAATTTAGCCTACAAGAGACAATGCTGACCAGTAAGCTTGATGTATTGGTATTTCATGTCCATCCGGGGATGTCTACAGAGAAAGTTTAAACATTTCTGGAGGATTTGAGCAGGGAAAGTGTCTTGAGAGGATGTGAGTTTCAAAATGTCCCAAAATGGTAATTTGCCAGTAATTTCTTCAGTTTTGAGACTTGGATAAGTACTAATGATCTCTTTAAACCAGTCTCACATACCTTTGTATTATTTGCATCACTGGAACTTATTGTTGCAAATGGAGCAAACCTGCTATCCTGTCTGCTTACTGCAATATAAGAGAATTGGGAAAAAAAAAGCAAATAATAATTTGTCTTTAATTTCTATTATTTGCTAATACTTGAAGGATGTGTGTTTTAATATAGGCCTTCTCATTTATTAATTCTTAGGAATCGTCAGTGTGGTTTATTTTGTTAGCCTAGCCTTGTCCTGTAACCTGGGGAATTTTTTAACTGAGGAGATGGGACAATACAATAAATTTCACAATTTCTCAATATGAGAAATTTCAAAATATGAGCTCCCTGGAGCTGAGAAACTCAAATCAATAGATTTTAGTGCTACGTATTTTTGAAGGAAGTGGCACCAACCAGTGATGATGAGTTAGCAATAGAAATGGAATAGATGTTTTGGAGAGATTTCAAAGGAGTAAGTGGTCTTAGATGTTTGGGTGTTTGATCATTTCAGAGACACTGGAACTATTTAAATAATGTTGAATAGATCGAAAAAGAAAGCTGACTAAATGTGGGCTCTATATGAAACAGGAGAGATGTAAGATTTTTGCAGCATGATCAAAGGCTCAATCTATGGTTAGAGATATAGTCCTCCAAAGTAAAATACAATATCAGAATACCTTCACTCTTTAATTTAGGGAGTTTGTTAGCTTGTGGGAATTTGAGTACAGAAGACAAAGGTAATATAAGAACAATACAAATCAGTTTTTAAAGAACATGAATGCAGGTTAAATGTATGGGGTTTTTTTAAAAACACAAGCCAAAATTGTTCAACTCTAAGGTGGCTTGGCTGTGATTCTGCTTAAAGGAAAGGACTCTTCAAGAGTAGTTGCTAATCACTGATTATTTGGCAAATCAAATGTCATATTAACCTTTACAATATTTGGAAATGCCTAGGCTTTCAGAGTTGACAGAAAGGAGGCTGATATTAAGGTAGAAGTTTAAAAGGGAAAAAATGCTCAGTTTCATCTTGAAACCAAAAGAATTTATTAGCAGATGGTGTTTGGTTTTGTTTTGGTTTTTACTCATAAGGTTTCCAGCTAGCATCACATTTGAGGAAAATCCTTTCCCATCTGTCCAGTTTCATATCTCTGCAGATGTATAAACAAAGCACAAAAGGATTTATAAATAATATTCCACTTATCTCCAATAAATATGTAGTGCTAAAATGGAAACATAGGAGTAAGCAGATTTCTATACCATTAAGAACGGAACTGGTATGCTATTTATCCCTTCTTCTGCTATCTACTTAGTAAGAAATCTTTTTAAATGTTGGAGAGACTGCAATAAAAGTCAAAGATAGCATCAGAGATTACCTTACACCGCTTAAATTAAGAGAAGCATATACACTCATACTTCATGCCTTGGAACTATGGTCTGCTGAGGCTTTGTGCAGTTCATGTAATAAATGACCTAAAGCAAGTAGCATCACCATTATAACTCTAGTAAAATTTACTTGCCACTTTAAAATCCATATGTGAGATTGTGTGTTTTGTATTAATGTGTTAGGAGATTTGTATACCTTGAAAATGAAAATCAATCTCCATAATATGTTATTTAAAAAAAAATAGAATCTGTTAATATGCTGACAATCTATTAACAATGTTTTCAACATTTAAATAGTTTTGAGCTTTGAGATAAAATAATTTTGTCCTTGAAAGGACTTCAGTCTGCTAAACCAATAAGCTTAACAAAGAGCCTGAGAAACCTAAACCCCCCACAGAAAACTTCATGAAACCCAATGGTGTTTCACTTTTTGAATGTTTGTAATAAATCTCCTTGAGAGTTAAAAGCTTTCTTTTTATTTGAAAGAATAGCCTGTTTAGCTCACTTGTGAAAAAACCTGCCATATAAAATCTCTGTTCCTTGTTATGTGCCAGAACTCTTCAAAGTGATCTGGACATGACTAAACCTACTTCTAGGAGGAAAGTCCAGCACCACTTCCATCTCGCAGTATTCCATTGACTAGAGGCAGTGGCTCAGATGAAGTAAAATGTTCCAGCTGCCACCGGATAGCCTCTTGCATAAGTACTTAATCAACTTACATTAAGAAACAAAGTAAGTAATTATCTTTTACAATCAGAATATGCACTCCATTTTAATTCAACTCATTGTGTGTAATTCACCCCTGAGGAGCCATGTGGACTGGAAAACTTAATGGAATAACTGGTAGACTCATGATCTTTCTGTGCACTAGATGTTCAGCAGATCTCTGTTTCCAGGGACATGGTCGTTGGATGTGATAATTGATATTGCTGTTGGACAAGGCCTCAGAAGCAATCATATAGTCATCTTCAAACTTATGTTACTTTTTAGAACATATCTTATGCTTTCCTTCATTTTAACCATAGCTGCCTATTTATAAGACAAAATGGTGAGTTCTGTGGGGTTTTATTATGCCTCCTAATAGCATTTAAGTTAGGATCCATGCCTGATATTTCCCATCTGTGTTTATTAAATGCAGCAATATTTTATTTACAGGAAATTTTGTGATGGAGTGCTTCTTCAACCTAAGGAAGAGAACTTGTTTGTAGAAGGCAAAAGTAAATTACTTTCCCCTCCTGAAATCACCTCTGTTATTTATGGGTTAAATCTTCTTATATTTGGGCAGAGAGTGGAAGGAAAGTATTAGGAAGCAGACAAAAATAACTCCAGTAAGACACTGTACTACTGACCAGGGCACTTCCAAGGATTAGTTATCTCATTTGTAGTAATACTCCTTGGGCTGCTGCCTGAAGTTTTATTTTTGGCACTGTAATTTTGGTGTCTTCTCTACCTTTAGGACAGCTGATCCTGCCTATAGGATAAATATCCTAGAGTGTACAGCAGTGACTTCAAAGCCATTTGGAAACAGGCAGATTTTATGAAATTAGTGTGTTCTTCTGATGGAGCTGAACATGTCTCATTCATTACCAATCTGTATTTGTGATACAGCTGAAGCAGGATTTGTAGTATCTTATTTTAAATTTTGAGGGAAAGCAAAAAAAAAAATCTAGAACATTTTCTCTTTTAATTTGAGTTTTTCTTACGGCTTTTAGTGTTCTTAAAAGCTCTTTACTGTCAGGGTGGTGAAACACTAGAAAAGATTGCACAGAGAGGTTGTGGATTCCTACTCTCTGAAGGTGTTTTTGAGCAACCTGATTTAGTGGGAGGTGTCCCTGCCAATGGCAGGGGGGTTGGAACTAGATGTTCTTTAAGGTCTCTTCCAACCCAAACTATTCTATGATTCAACTAATTAAACTTAACTGTGAATTAGTTTGGCCCAAATTTTTGCTTGGTTTTATAGTTCATTGGAACTTTGATGTCCCATTAGATTGCCTAGCAAGTCTGTAATTATTTCAGAATATGTATGAGTCAGGAAGTGTGAATTGTTATGGCTGTGTATTTTCCAAATAAGCAGTATTTGGAATTTACATTAGGGTATACTAAGATGTTCAAGTTAGACAAAATGTGTTTTGTGGATAGACTGAAGTAAAGAAAGCTGCATGACAAGCTAGTTACAAATTCCTTGTCGTTTTTCTAACCCAATTTTGCAGTAACTGAGTATTTGCACTTTTGGTTTTGCTTCCTTGGGCTGGTTCCAGAAATTCCTGGTCAAACAGAAGAGACAAATCGGTGAAGGACACACTGTTTTCTGGGAATAGATGAGTTTTCTTTAACATAAAAACTAAATCTTAAAATTAAATAAATAAATCTACTAGACTGATTTCATAACGGTAGCATTAAGAATGGAATAAAATCTAATAAAAGGGTTGGGGTTTTTTTGTCTTCTGGTAATTTAATTTCTGAAGTGGGTGTATACATTTTACTTAAAACGTTTGAAAAAGAAAAAATAAATATTTTCCCTTTTTAATATCAACTGTTTGAATTTGTAGGTTCTTGAGCCTGTCATACACATCAGATTAAAATAGGTAATTCTGATGATTCTGATTTAGATGTTATATTGGTACTTGCTCACCTTCAGTAACACCTCTCAGATACCTTCCTTCTATTTAAAGATTTTTTGTTTTCTAACATAGTCTGTCATGAGGACTATCCACAAGTCCTATCAACTCTTGACTTGGTCCTTAAAGGGCCAATAGAGCCTGTGATGTACTCAAGTATGTATTTTTCAAGGCTGAAAAATAAACATATTTCCTGTCAACGTGTAATTTATACTAGAAGTTTACTTATAGTAGAGGCCTCAAATGCATGAGTCTGTGAGCCCCTTCTATCAGGTACTTTTGGCTAATGTTGTGGTCTTGCATTGAGAAGATTGTTTACTGTTCTTTTTTATTTCTTATTTATTGTTTGCATACTGTTGACAAAAGGAAGGGATAGCAGATAAGTCTTTGAAGTTTGAGATACATTTCTTTCAGGTGTAGTCCACTAACTCATTAAAAGATATGATTGAATGTCATGAGGTGTGTTTGACTGAGGGGGGAAAAGTGGGTATTTTTTGAGAATCCTGGAGTCCCAAGAGTGTTACAGCAAAAAGAAACTATCCCTTCACAAGCCTGTTTTCAGAGGGTGATACATTTCAATGACTTGCCTCCATTCCCCTCACATCAAATAAGTCGCAGCAGTAAATCAAAGCCTGGAAGGTGGTGCCTTCTCTTGTGTTGTGATGTATGCTTTTGCTGCTGAGTGGAAACCAACAAGATCACAAGGTTGTTTAACCTTTTCTGTATCACTGAATGGCAGGCATGTGGAGGTTGAGATTACACTTATCGTCTCATCCCAGACAAAGCTACCAAATCTCCTTTGCCTTTATTATCAAAATGATTGCAGCATAGAATATATTAATCTCAGTGTGCAGTTCTAGACCTGCTACAAAAATCTTTCTTTAAAATTATCTTTGCTTTCCTGCATGAAGGACATAGAACAGCTTTGATACCTTAAAGTAGGAATGTGGAAGTTCTTCTTCCACATGAAAATAAAAACAGGTACATAGAGCATCTGAAGCTTGCAAAAGCACATTTCCCATGTTCTATAACTATACTGATGACAACCTGATAGTGTTATTTAGAATCATGCTTGATGAGCTACAGATAAACAGTAGAGTGTGTGATTTGCATTTTTAAGTGAAAAGTAGCTACAGTTTTTATTAAAATAATTTTATTTGTAGTTTCTCTGCCTCTAATCGAGAGATGGCTGTTGACACTGTACTGAATATGCTGGAACTTCACATGCATCAAGCATTCTGTGTTGACTTTACTATGAGTTCATTTACTGTAATTATTGCTTTTATTAGTAGCAAATATTGTTAGAATTTACTTTTTGTAAATATTTGACTGACTACTGTAGAAGGGTTTGTTCTTGAAATAAATCTTCTGATGCTTGCAAAAGAGGAGTTGTGAAATATTTATTGTTTCATATTGTACAGCTGCAGATCTTTAGAGTTGTTTTTTGAGAGTAAAAGTAAATATTAGAAAGTTCAGTACATCAAAGGAATTGTCAAGTAGTACTTAATCTTTGTGGAATGCAGATCCCAGAAGTGCAGTGGAAACAGTAGGGATTCTAAAATCTTCCAAGCATTGTTTTCATAATGTTGGAGGGGTTTTATGTATCATGAATAATAGTGCCCATGCTTTTTGCCATGAATGTCCTTTGCGTCATTTTTTTAAGTCTTGGTTATTTGCCAGGATAGGTTTTATCTGAAGTCAGGTTTATAGTCCCGATACTGCTTTTAGAAAATTTGAAACATCTTCACTATTATGCATGGGGATTTAATGTGATATTTCATCAGCAACATCTCTATGGTAGTAGGTAAAACTGTAAAATGCAGTTTGTGAGCCCTCACTTGAATTGGTACTTGACCTTTTCCCTCTAATACTTCAACTTAAGGCATCACTTTGCAGTGTTGGAAGAGCTAATAGATTAGTATTTTATATTCCTTTACTGTGCCAGAGTTGTACTGCAATACTTTAGAATTCTTGCATAATTATACAATAGTAAGTTTTTCACATAACTCAAAATAAATGTTTAATTAACCTTTATAGCTGTTGTTAGTTAGGGTCCCTTCTCTTATCCAAGTATGACACTTGCTGATTTTGATGAAGATTTATAGGTTTTCCTTATAGGTGTAGAAGACTTAGAGGTAGTGATTACATTAGTTTTACTCCCTTCTGCTGTACTTGTGCTACATTTTCTCACTTTTCTTGAGGCATTTGCATCTGATAAGGTCACAGCCTGACTTCATGTACTACTGTATTATTGCAACAGATATACACTGGGAAGCTTATTTTTCAAATTAGTCTTGTATAGCAGAAACCCCCAAAAGATGTTAGTCACTGGTTATTAAGAAGCTGCAGTTCAGTAGACTACAGTATTAGCTAAGGAGAAATGGATAAAATACACAGAGAGCTACATGAATTTACAACAAATAAGTTTCCAATACATATACATGAGGACTAAAGCTCTAAATTATTACTAGACGGAACAGTCCATATAATAATGTGTAGGTGTTCTTACAGCTACTGACTCGGTGGACTGCAAGATGAGCATCTTGCACATTATTAGACTTGTTACAATATATGATGATAACCACAGAGCAGCCTCACCTTCTCCCTACTAATAGCTTCACTAGCTCTGTATCCATTTAGGAATATTCAAACAATAACCAAAAGGACAGTGAGCAGTTACTGCTTTCGGGGAACTTCTGTTATAGATTTAAATGTAATGACAAGGGATAAGAAGGAAGAAGGAAGATTTATTCTTGATAGGAAAACTGCATTATATTTTTGCATGGTAAGTAGGATTTAGAGAGGTCTCATGCTCAGCTGAGTGTTAGTGAACTGGGGAGTGAAACTGCCTAATAAAGATGAGACGTTTTAACACCCCTTGCACCAAGTGTGAAATAGCATAATTGTCTTTGTTCTGGAATACAGGCCAGAAATTCGACTCGCTTTCTTGCTTATTTTATTTAGTTGTAGTAAATTTGGCCCTGAGAGTCTGGCAAGACTGGCACCGTATTGCAGGAAGTTCTAGTGCTTGCTTAAAAAAATAGTAGTTCTATGAATGAGCAAAAGGTAGGCAAATTGAATATTAGGTTAATCATTTGCTAAATTCCTTGTTGAAAGTGGTACTCCTACAAGTTCTGACTTGAAGGCTGATGGTAATTTACCACTCTAAATTTGAAAGTTATTTTTAGAATATGTCCCCTTTTGAATAATCTGAAGCTCCTCTAAGAACTCCACTAAGGAATGTCTTCCAGTTTTGTCTGATCTTGTCAATCTTGCCAATGCCTAATGTATCCATGCACATGAATTCGTGCTTTCAAAAAGACTGACAAGCAGGTATGAAGTTCACTTATCTTCAATATTTAGTATCTTTGTATGAAAGGAAACAAATGGTATGATGTATCAGTTTCCTTTATTCCTTATTTCTTTGTGAACAATCTGCTGCTTGTCTCATTCCATTCTCTTATTTCTTCATAGCTTGTAAAAATAATATTTTTTAAAATTTCAAGTTTCTGACCTAAAATTTCTGACCTATTTAGAAATGTTCTTGATGAATTACTGTGAATGGAGGTATTTGGCACTGCATGCAAATGTTAGTGACTTTTAGGTGCCTTCTGAGAAATTGAATTGCTCATGTTGTTTTGCAGCTTTTGTTAGCACCTCCAGGAAGCTGTAAATTTTTCTTCACAAACCTTGATTTCAGCAGTTGATGTGGAGATACTTAGATATAAACTTGATTTATAATTGAAGTGTTAAGACTGTCAAATGTCACGTGTCTTATTTAACACTGTCTCTTCTAGCTCCTCTTATCACTTCAATTTGCAGTATAGTTTGTTTCTCATTTGCCTTTCTAATTGTAAGTGACACACTCTTGAAAGGATTTCATCTAGCAGTTCTTTACTGGGGCTGGAGAGTTATGAAAGGAGGCGCGCTCACTGTCCTACTGGCAGCAAGGAGTTAAACTTGTCATAATCAGTACAATGAGAAGAAGGAAAAAATAAGCAAAAAGCATTTTTTTAGCTTCCCAGTAATTCACATACTTCACATAAATAGCATGTGTGAAAGAAGTGAGCGAATTTTATCAGTGTTAATTTTATTGCTGCTTTTCATGAAAGTAAACAGCAAAACTAAACAAGACCTATTGGCATATCCAGTAGGTCAGTATGGCAGCAATATTTGGAGTTTAAATGAACCATTTATGAAAAGTCTTGCTTGAATAAGTTTTTAGGTTCTATGAATTTGAAACAAAGAATTACTGTACCCCTTTTTAATAGGAACACAGACCAATTGACTTGTCATCCATGATTCAACTTTGTCAAGGATTCAAATTCCTGATTATGCGGAAGATAAGATACTCTAAACTGGAAATCAGTGAGAATTGACTGTATACAGTGCTATAATAGAATGTCCTTCTGCAAATTGATATGACATGATT
Organism: Turnix velox; assembly: GCA_013400935.1. NCBI lineage: Eukaryota > Metazoa > Chordata > Aves > Charadriiformes > Turnicidae > Turnix > Turnix velox. The sequence goes on along the minus strand of VZTY01022231.1, from coordinate 11,673 downwards.
AGAATATAGTTGTATTAGGATAGCTTCAGAAACCTTTTATTCTGAGTACAGTGCTCAAGGAAGCATGACCTAGAAAGCTGAGATGAATTTATATTAAGTATACATGTAGAAGTGTCTGCTGCTATTTGCTGTTGTGTAAGAATGTTGGCTTAAGTGGCCTTGAAGTACAGAACTTTGATTCAGTCATCATATTTCTGCGTTTCTTCTTTCCAACTCAAACCAATTTCACTAGACTTTGTGCAGCCTGTTGCTATGAAGCCACTTCCCCTTCTCCCTGCATATGCAGGCCCCTTGTGGGAGATGGAAGGAAGAATCGGAAAACCACGATCCACCCAATGGTATCAGAATCCCTTCATCATGAAATCTCCGTGTGGACCTAGTGATGTTTTCTGTAGTTAAGACATACCTGGCTACTCTTCTAATCACATCTGTTACCTAAGTTTTGCAAATTAAATAACCTATTTGAAGGCAAAGAATGGTTATTATCTTTTTCTTTTCCTCCTCTTTACATATAATTACATCCAATGTTGTGTGATTCATTAGGCAATTCTTTTGTAATAATTTTATTTTTGAATGTTATTTCCGGTTAAAATTACTATTCAAGAATATAAAAGCATTTGTGAAAAAGAAATGCAATTGTAAATATATATATAGCTACAGTATAAGTCAACAGTCTCCAGAAGGAAATGTGCTAATTAGTCATAGGAGTTTCTGTGAAAGAATTGTTCTGCTTTTTATGTAGTTACTTCTGTTGTACTGTATTTGGTATTATATTAAATTACTTACTTTCTGTTTAAGGTGCCTGATATTGAGGTAATCCGTTTTTCAGATTATAAAAGCTGATAGGGAATTCATATCTTGGTATTTTTATTTGTGTCATCCTATATTGATGTCAAAGGGCTAAAAACAATCTTAGATGCTTTTACAGTTGCACTTGCTCTTCATTATGAACTTGCTTCATTCATGTGAAGGGCTTACAGACTTATGAATAAAAAGTAACATTTTTGTCTAACATTTAAAAATCTTACTGAGCTCTTTAAGGTGGACAAGAGTTTTCCCTTTTATCTCCAGAAGGAAATACATGTAAACTCATAGGGTTTTTTGCAAAGTGGGCCATTTAAATCCTTAATCTCTTCTACTGGCTAGTGATTATAGGAAATGTAGGTTTTTCATTTCTTTGGAGAGATTCTGCTTTTCATGATGTCTAGATCTGATATACCTTTAAAAGGCCAATAGATTTGGTTTGCTAAGTTAAGGTTAAAATTTGCAGGCTGTACATTCACCTGGCAAGTAGGAGCAGAGAAACGGGTATTTAGTACATGTGTCAAATCAAGACAAAGATGAGATAATATATCATCTCATAGTTTGGTAGATAGAATATGATAAATGAAATATACACTTTGCTTATAGTGTAAGAAAGGAAAATAAGTTCCTTTTTCCACTTCGGTGAATTACAGCTTTATGAGATGTTAACTTGTTTCCTTTCACTGAATGAAAAATTAGAAACAGAGAGCAATTTTTAGTGCAGAGCTGTTTCAATGTATCCAATTAAATTAATACAATATTTTACATGCAAAAGTGGGTGGATTTTTTCTTCATACAGTGCATCATTAATTCTTCATGCAGAGTTTGTGTGATAATAGCCTGTCAGTATCTGTTATCCTAAAACTCCAAAGTGATATAGTACTGGTGTGTTCTGTGTGCAGTTTTAACAGTGGTGCTAATTGGTTTATTGAGTATCAAATAGTAGTGTTTTACTGAAACACCAGGTGGTTGCCAAAGCATGCCTCCACAAGTGTGAAGTATTTAAGTGTGAAAGAACTTGAGTTACAGCTTCAGGTCTGGATGAATATGGCAATAGTGGATGCTAAGAATTCATTGTTAAGTCTGTGATTAGAGTGTACTGTCCATTTATAAATCTTTCTCAGAATCATTTAACAATAAATTAGGAAAGAATGTTGTTCATCAAATTGTACTTGCAGTCAGATTATGGCAGATTTTAGATGAGAATTCAGCTGTACTTGATGCTTGTTAACTTACTTCAGTGGTATTTCTGTTTATATTGCTTTGAGAGAGAATACAATCTTGAGCGGATGATTATTGTTACTTATGCCCAAATTAGTGGTTCACCTGGAGTGTTGGGAAATGCCATTCATTGTTTCTGCTGATTTCCAAATCATAAGTCAAATGTCTTCACTAAAAATACTTGGAAACACCTGAACTTCTTAAGGTCAGGTAATTTCACAGGAACTTACCACTAGGATCTTCCTACTGTCCTTTTACTGTCATCTGTTGAATGCTAACCCCTAGTCTTTTTAGATAATATATTTTTGTTTACATTAAATTTAGAGAGAAACTGGCAGAGTAGCATGAAGGTGAATCTCAAGCTAGTTTCAGATTAATTTTTAAGTCAGAAGTAATCTACATGAGGTCATACATGTGTTGAGGTATGATCCTGTTGACTGACTGTGTTTAGTATTATATAAAAATGACTTAAGCTTTTGCTGGTCTTTGCTTTTTGTATTGCTGACCTTACTTGAAAGACTAAAAGCAAAGTAATGCTTCTTCATTGATGTGCCAATGAAAGTAGGTCTCAGTACATTGAGCTTTGTACTATAAATAGAAGCAGATAATGCTAAGGTTTATTTATGGTTTCTTGAACATATTCTTAATGGGCTTAAGTAGTGAAGCTTAAAAAAAAAAAGTTACTGTCGTTCATTGTTCTGGCAGCAGCAGCATCAGACTGCTTTTTTCATTTTCCCTGGTGTCATTCTGTTAATGATCTCTCATCTCCAGTACTTGAACATTAAAAGATTTGCTAGATCAATGTATTTGACTTTGCAGATTAGCTTTACCAGACGTTCAGTTGGTGAGGTTTGATTTGTCTGTGGCACGCACCCTGACTTCCGGTGCTGGTTTTCTGAAAGCATCTTTTTCTGCAACTCATGCAGAAACTTTCATGCAACTGAGTTTCCTTGTGGTGGTACTGAATAATGCATCTCTTCTACCTCACTGAAAAACACAGCCTTGCTTTTTTCCCCTACTAAATTTTAATACTTTTGAATGTTTGTGTTTTGGAGTTTTGAAGTTAGTAAAGTGCGTTTATTTTCAATTCTGTTAGCATATTGGAAAACAAAATAAATGTTCTGTATTAGCAGATAGTTAAAAATTAGTTAGATATGATTTTATATTTTTGTGGTGTGTTTATTACTAAATCGCAGAATATGCTGAGCTGGACAGGATGCCCAAACACCATCCGGTTTAACCCCCCTGCTGTGAACAGGGACATCTTTATAACTTCTGCTTATCATGAATTAAAGATAAGATTAATTTTGAATTTATATTCACACTTAAAGTACATTTTATAGAGCCTTTACTGAAGAATATAATTTTCAAGTTGTGAGATTAGGTTGATTTAGTTAATACAATACTCCAGGACTGTCAGACCTATAAAAACTGGTAGTATTACATGAGTGCTTTTTAGAGCTGTGATTTTTATATTTCCTACACTTCCTTGATAAGCAATTTCACAGAGGACTGTTTTGAGTCATGATAGAAATGGACTTATACTTTGAAATCTAAGAAAATATTTCTTCTGAACTAATAATATTCTTATCAAGCTGTCTTAGATTGGCTCATAATAAATATAAGAGAGGTACTATCAGGCTGGACCTGTGTAGAGGGAAGAAGCAGCTGAGGGATTTCTTCTTGATCTTTCAAGATTTGTGTTGAATTCCCATTAGTCCTGTATGCAGTTATCTCTGAACTCAGACGTCTAACTGTATCAGGAGTAATGTTTGTGCTGCTTTTTTTTTCTGGAATGTTCTTCCTAAGGAAAAATTAATAAATGTTGCACAATTTTACCTACAGCTTCAGAATATCTTGTACCCTCCTGCATTTTCAGGAGTGTTACTCATCACACACATCTCAATAAATCATTTCCGTGCATTGTACATTCAAGTGCAATATATTGTGTTTTAATAGCATGATAAAAGATACCTCATTTTGATTTTGGCATAGAAAAAAGGTAGAATATGGGAAAACTTTTCATTGTTTTACTTTGAGAACATTTTTCTTCCTAAAAGAATCTTTACCTGGTCTTCAGAAGTGAGCTTGATAGGTAATTTGGTTTTTGAGTTGTGGCATGTCCAATCAATGTGGAATAAGGGAGGGGCTGTTTGCCTGGAAAATCAGTGTAACTCTTTCACTAAGCCTTATCCTAATGTCAGATCCACCGAGTCAGGTATTGTTATGGAGCTTGGTGTAAGGCTAAGCTGTTGGTAATTAGACTGTTGGTGTGCCCTGTGAATGGCCATCAAGTTTACTTTCTTTATAGGGAGCTTGTCTTTTATACGATATTTAAGCAATTCCTTCAAATTATTGAATATTGGATGACATACTTTAAAAAACTGTGTTTATCATAAGTTTTTGCTATATTTAGTTATATTGTTTTGACCTTTGGTACCTTCTGAATATAAGCCTTCTTTTTCTCTACTGCATAAAAATTAGTAATTAGATCCTTTTTAAATAGTTCAAATAAAACTGTTTGAGACAGCAGAAGTTTGGTGGGTTTTTTTGGTTTGGGGTTGTTTTTTTTTTTGGAGCCTCTTGTTTTGCTTTACATTTTTTTGATAAATACTCAGCTATTCTGTAGTTAATAGACAAGTCCAGTAGGTTTTCTGTGTTTTTTAATGTTCCTACCCACCCCCAAGACAGTTGTGCACATCACATAAATAATTATTTTGAAAGTTTAAATAATACATATGTTTCAGAATATTGCAAGACTTTCTACATGCATTTCAACAGTATGTACTGTGCTTAAGGCCATTGAATAATCATATAGAAATGAACAGTGAAGGAAATACTAGGGTGAATATTTTTCTAAGCTTGAGAACAATATTTTATTTTAGGTTTATTAGCCATTGCTGCACTGGTAAAGTAAATAGGACCAGAAATACTGACAGAAGCTAGAAAAGGAAGTGCCATTTCTCTATGGTTTAACTCCCTCCTATTGTTGAGAGCTGCACAGCTAGATCCAGCTGCTTTGGGAAGAGATGCTTTGGTTGTGTTCACAATGAAACTGCATCTTCTATTTGTTTGGGTTTAGTTTGCAAAGTAGCAGCCTTAGAGTTATCCCTTAGAGACAGACAATCAAGCACCAGTGCCCAGGAGCACTTGCAGGACATATTTAATATACTAAATAGATGCAGCTGTCAGTGATGCAGAAAAGAATCTTCCCTCTAATATGTGTAAATGCATCATTACAAGATAAAGCAGGGGTTTTGAGTTTAAATTGGTTACGCATTTAAACATTTGAATTGCTCTGGAGATCACCTCCTGTTTATGTTACAGGAGCTGATGCTTGGTCTCCTCTATGTAGGACAAATTATAAGGATTTTATTCTGTACTGGAAAAATATTTTTCATGTGGTAGATAAGAATAAGTGAGGTTGTTGACAAAGGAATGTGCCTTTTATAATCCAAGTCCCTAAAAACCCTCTAACTTCTAAATAAAAAAATAATCCTTTTGGTTTTATATAAATATAAAACTGGGGTTATCTCCTGGTGATCTTAAGAAGCCCTAAATTTGTTTCCGGGGAAATAATTATTATCATTAGTATTTCAGAAAACAACAAAGTTTCACTTTGCTGCAAACAGAGTACCAAGTTATGGCTGGCTTGTCTTAAAAATTAGATGTACTTGCCATATATATATGGTGCTTTTAATTGGTACTAATTTTTGTCAGTGATAAAATAAATAGCAACCACAGAAACACTTAGTAAATACCTCATTTGCCTGAGAGAACCTAAAGCTATACTAATTTTCTTCAGTTACAAAACTAAAAAGTTAGTCATTTTCATGAATTTTTTTTTTATTGTCTCAAGGGAGAGTGCAGTGCAATTAAGGCACACACTGAGGCCTGTGTATGTGTTGATAATCTGATATACAATTAGTTAATTGGGTGGGTGGCTCATCTTACTACAGAAATACTGAGTGAACTGACATGGTGACTGTTTTTCTTCCATAGTGTGCTGGAGAAGAGAATTGGGTGGACAGTCGGACTATTTATGTTGGGCATCGTGAGCCACCTCCAGGCGCTGAAGCATACATTCCACAGAGATTTCCTGATAACCGAATAGTTTCATCAAAGGTAGTAGTATTTTCTTTCTTTCATTTACATAAATCAGAGTAAGTTATTACTTGTGGTTTTGTTATTTCCTTCAGTATTTTCTTTCTATACTTCCTATATTTTTTTCTCCTTTACCGTGATTGGCAATTGTCAAATCAAGGTGTTTCAAGTTTTTTGAACAAAAACTGATTTCCAAATTGCCTCCAACATGAACAGGAATAGAATAACTGCACCGATGCTTGCTGTGGTACACAGTAAAGTCCTAGAGTGATACTGTGCATTTACAGGAAGAAATAAGAAAGCGTTTTTTATTTGGGGAAACTCTAAAGTAAAGAAGATCTTCCCAAAGAAGGACCATATTTTTTGTAATCTAAAGCGATACTTCAAACTGCTATAAAACAGCATGATCCTTGTGAGGTGCTCAACGATGAATGCATCTCTGCAGTTACAGTGTCATTCACCTCTAACGTTGATATTGACAAATTCCCATAAAAATACTCCCCACATACTATACAAGTGAATAATTCTTGAATTCTTTGTATTGAGGTACATCTGTGCCCTTTCAAATCCTTCCAGTTATCCCTCACATTAACTCTGTAAGTTTTGTGAACTATCTGGTAGTTTCTGTAAATATAAACATCCTTCACAACTCTGCAAGGGGTTTTATATGTTTTTGTGATGATGAGTGGAAGTTTCAAGTTATCATACTTGAGATTTACTATGACTTAAACCCGTATTGAGCTGTGGATCCCCCAATTAATAAATATGTGTAATTTCAGGTAGTTCTGGAAGGAGACTTCATTTTGTTCTCATTTGGATATAAAGCATGTTCAGTTAAATGCCTTAAATGTTAAACCCTTTAGTTGTGTTTTTAAAGAGTTTTTCATAAACAGTATTATTAGTGGAAATATTTCTTTTGTATATACAATGCTTCCCAGATTTGATGCTTTTTCATTAGGAATTTCATGCTTTTAAAATACGTTATCTTTGTAAAACTAAGTACAGTGATGATATTTCCAGAGGGGATAGGCTTCATATAAATGCTTTATAATACTAAATGGTTCTGTAGACTGCTGAAAGCTCAGTTTTAATGACAGTTGCCTTTATATAAGAACTCTCCATGCTGTCTTGCCTGTTCTGTCACTTTCAAATAAACTCTTAATATTCACATGCTTCATCCTAAACAGTCTGGGTGAAGCACCACTGTGAATTAATTTGTGTTCCTTCTGGTTCTATAAGCTTGCTAGTTCATAACCTTCCACTCTGTCCTTGTCACTTGCTTCCTTATGAATGCTTTGGAGAGGCACCTATCACAGCCTAGGAAACATGGATGTAAGCTTCCTAAAAAACGATCAGATAATCAAAATTATGATGGAAAATCCACAATTATTAGAGCATGCTGTGGAACGCTACCTCAACCATGAAGGATATTTCCTTCATCTTTCATCAATAAGACAGACAATAACTTTTAGCTTTGCTTTTATAAGCCTTTATTGCTTATATGAGAAAGTCTATGATTGCTCTTCAAGGATGAGGAACTCTGACCTTCCAAGTACAAATTTTACCAATTCAAGACCAGTTGAGTTTCTAAAAAGGGGAGTTTAAAATCGTAAGGTAATCTCATAAATTAGACTATCTGTCGTACTAGCAAATGTCAGTTAACAGAGTTTGGTGGGAAACACCTTTTTTCCATCAGAAAGAGGATTACAAAAAGCTTATATAATTTTAAGACTTAAAACGTAACATTACTTAAAAAGTAACGTTTTAATGTGAAACTTCCTTCTAGTTTATGCTTCATATTTTTGTGCCAGGAATATCCTAATCAGTGCTAAGTAGAGTATCTGCACATGCATAGTAGTAAATGGATGTTTCTAATGGGTTAACAATTACCAAAGGTCCATCTGGCATAGTGGGTTGTCACCAGCGGTAGATGTCTAAGGAAGAATGAAAAAATGAGTATAGAATGATGCTTCCCCCAAATACTCTCTTAGTATTTGGTGATCTACAAGTTAAACATTTTTGAGCCACAAGTGTTGATTTTATATAGATTCTTTAATGGATTTCTCCTCTGAGAATTTCTTCCATACCTTATGAGCCCAGGTAAATTCTCACTGACATGTAGTTAAGATGCAGTTAAACTATAGAAATGTGTGCCAAAAAAACCCTGCAAACTTTGTTAACTTCATTTCAATTTCCAGTTAAATCTGAGAGCAGTTGTTATCCCTGTTCATCTTTTTGATTCTGTTAGGAGTCTTTCACTGTATTTCTTTTCAGGATCAATAACCCGTATGTGTTCTGCAATTATTTGTGTGGAAGCTAGTTCAAGCTTTTGGTCATATTAGGTCTGTACCTTTTATGCCAGCTGTGGGATTTTTAAGACAGGATGGCACAAAGCATCCATTGTATAGGCAGACTATTGTTTTCTGGAGTGGGATAATGATATTTTTAGTTCTTTATTATTTTTTTACTAGTTTCTAGCATCCCAATACATTTTCCTGATGTGGACTCAATATCTCATTAATTTGCCAACAAAGTAGAGATTTGGATCTCCTGTTGTAGCTGAATCAATGAACTGAAGACTAATGAAATGTATTCACAGAAGAGAAAGTCTTAAGGAAAATAAAATTTTTTTGGAGACATCAACATGTTCTCTAAGAACATGTTTAATTACAGCTGCTTACTGCTCTTCACAGACAACTTAAAGAAAAAGCTAAAAATTTCTAAGATGCCAGGATAGAAACAATCTATCGAATGAGAAATCGGAGACTTCCTGGTATCTTGGAGACACCTGATAAATCTAGAAAACCCAGGAGCATTCTGTAAGAGAAAGACGGGTTAGACTTGTTTGGATACTTTTTTATTCTTTTTTTTTCAGTCTTTGGGTAATCAAAGACTGTGTTGATGATCTAGACTGGCTGCCAACTTTTCCTGTCATAGCTTCAAAATGAGAAATTTTTAGTGCAGGATATCACTCAAGTGAAATGCGAGACTGAATCTACAGTGGATACAGTACTGTTAATTGAAGAACTTCCCCTTAAGTACCCAAAGAGATTCTATTCAATTTAATTCATAATATGACATTATGAAATGTTGACTTATACTGTAGCTTTATTTCTTGTTCTTCCTATAAAGTGATAAAGTGAACTCCAGTTTTGAAATACTGAAATTTGAAGTTTGTAGACCAGAAGTGCTCTCAGTTTTGTTTCCCAGGGATTTCTCATCAAATGCTGATCCAAACATTGATTTGTATGAGAATGGCCTGAAACAAGAACGCTGCTTGTTGAGAGTTCTATAAATTGCAAGGGAGACCTTAGCTACTTTCAGTGCTAATCTGATTAATTGTGAGTCATCTCAATCGCATTGACTAATAGTTAAACAAAGCTAAGTAGTTCTGACGTGTTTCAGTGGATGTTGCTGAAATATGCCTTTTTTCCAGCAGAAATTCATGCCCTTGTGGTATACCTCTTCCCTGCAGCACTTACTCTTAGTGTCACTATAAAATCATGAAGACTGGGGATTCTAGTTTCTCATTTCATTGCCAACTTTAGAAGAAATGTTAATACTGAAGCTAAAGGAAGTATTAAAAAGCTTCCAGAGATATGAGCCACTTGGAACCCACACCTTTCCAAGGTGATGCTTCATAACTGGAAGGATTTGTCAGGCCTTCCTAAGACCGTAGCAGTTTGAAGATGAGTTCAAACACAGTCCTAAGCAATGATGTTTGAAAGTCAAAAAAGTGTTTTGAGTCCACAGTGGGAACCAGCATGGTCATGTGTTTGTAAAACTGATAAATGTTTGTGTAACATGCCATACAGGGTACAGAGGACACAAATGCTATAGGAGAGGTAACAACATGGGAAATGTTGTATATCTTTCAGTGTGTACATACTAGTCTGTTCTAAAAGCAGATATGAAAAGAAGCTCCCAGCTTGTGTCTGGATTGTCCACTGACTCACAGCTGTACTAGCTGAAGCATCAGATCAGATCTGATGCTTCAAGTGTTAAACAGTTAGGTATGCCTGTCTGTGTCAGAGGGACAGGAGATGTTAGTAATAAAAAAGAATAAATTAGTGTGATCAGCACTCAAACTCTAGTGCTTCTGAGGCAATTGGACTCTGCCTGGTGCCAGCAGGGACAGCAATTCCTGTGGTGGGATGAGAGTGCATGAGCATGCAGTTGTCCTTCCAGGCATGATAATACAATTTCCTACTGTGGATATCTGCCAATGCCTAGAGAGAACAAGCAAGAACCTTTGCCTCTTGATGGGCCTGCTTGGGATGGGATTTCCAGGACACAAGCTCTCTGCAGCCTCCCTTGTGTTCCCAGGAGAAGCCATTTATCATTCTCTTGATTAGTGATCCTTGTGTTCTATGCTGGTACTGCTCCTAAAAGAGCCTTGGAGTTAAATACTTAGTATCATTATGTAGTCTGTGTGCAGCGGGAGAAAAGTCAGAAAGGAAAGAAAACCTGCAGATCCTAACTTAGTATTAGGGAGAACAAGAGTGTAATTTTTCTTTATACGTGTGCAAGAATGAGTGAGCTTCACTTTCTCGCACTTTTGTCTGTATAACTAATGCTCTCTGCGTCTTCTGTAGTCATTCATCATTAGGCAATCTTCAAGATGCTGGGGAATCTTAAGGTCCCTTCCAACCCAAACCATTCTATGAATGTCTTTGTCGGAGGAGTTGTGGTAGAATATTGACCCTATTAGATAGAACTGAGAGTTGATTTATAACGACTATTAAAGATAGGCTGTTTTTTTGCGGTAGAAATCCTGTTTTATCTGCAACTATTTTTAAGGAACCCAATGGCAGAATATATATGCTTGTTCACTGAAATGTATAGGCACCGTTTAAACTAAATTTTCCCCAGATCTGGTTCATTTTTGTACTCTCTTAGTGTGCAAGTGGTTCCTATTCACTTGGAAAAGTCCTATACGTAACATAGCTTACAGTGATCCCGGTCATGTGAACCACGCTACATCATCTGATTTAATACTTCAATGAACATAGATCAGTTCTGCTGCAAACATCCTGTGTGGTTGTAATCAAGTTGCTTGAGATAGACAAGCCGTACTCTTGACTCAGTTGTTGGAATTTCAGCTAATTATTGATTTTCTCTTACTGTAATTTTCCCTGTGAGCTGTTAGACAAATTGTGTTGGAAGTTAAAAATAAAACTAATGTTGAAGAAATTGTCATACTTGTGAACAGATCTTTTTTAGCTATTCTGTTGAAGGGTAACTATATCACAGAATTTTAGGGATTGGAGGGGACCTTGAGAGATCATGTAGTCCAATCCCTCTCCTGGAGCAGGAAAACCTAGCCCAGGTCACATAGGAACATGTCCAGGTGTGTTTTGAATGTCTCCAGAGGAGACTGCACAACCCTCTCTGAGCAGCATGTTCCCGTGTTCTGTCACCCTCACTGTGAAAAAGTTTTTTTCTTGTTTTTCTGTGGAACCCTCTATATTCCAGCTTGTACCTATTGCCCCTTGTCTTATCACTGGATATCAACAAGAAAAGCCTGACTTCATCCTCCTGACA